>JAWNBB010013843.1:0-12436 GCA_036325645.1 Balantidium ctenopharyngodoni
GGGGATTGGGGATTGGGGATTGGGCCCAAACCCCAATCCCCAATCCCCAATCCCCAATCCCCAATCCCCATTATCTTCAACGGGATATTTTTTACGGTTCTTTTATATCGTTTAATAAAAATAATAACATTTTCAAGCCTTTTTATTTATTGATTTATTTATTTCTCATCCCATTTACCACACCACTTAATATCCCGATCAAGTTACTTATTTATTTCATTCCTCCCATTAATTAAACTCTCTCACATCTCTCTTATCAACACTCAATACATAATTACCATATATACCTGCCAAACTCCTTTCATTAACACTCATAAATAATAAGACCCGTAACTACAAAAGAACTTTTGATAAAGTTAAAATTAATTGAATTTGATAGTTATACATATTATTTATATTGTAATTAGCATTTACCATTAAACATGAAGCATCTAACTATAATGCAATCAACTTAACTCCTGCTTTTAACAACATTGACTAACATGATTAATATTATGTGATATTATTAATATTTCTTCAATGCATATCGAGCGCCTTAATACTTATTCTCAATCCAACTTTCCAAATCCGTAGTATTATTAATAGTAATAGTGGGAATAATCTTAAGGATGCACCTCGAGACTGATAGTCAATGAATCAATTTTTCAATGAAGTATCACTTAATATACAGGGACACTCCCAGGATACTAATACCGAAGATCACGATTCAAATTATTACAATGATTCAAAATTTATTAAGCTCTTGCTCTCAACTTTCATTTATAACATCGCTGAAGTTCTCATTGATTTTCGCGAGGTAGGTATAAAACACGTATTCAATATCACGAAACATTTGGTTGTTAAATAGAAGGTAAGGGCTTTCGCTTGATTTTAGTTCAACTTCGCGTTCGATTGATATTATTTTTTCTTCTAGGAACTTAACAAGCGCTTCTGTGTTATTCGCGCTTTTGAGGATTAAATTAGAAGTGTCATCGCAATGTGATTGATCGATCGTGATTATACTATCGTATGTAGTTTCGACTAGGGTGGTTGCGCAAGCATCTCCCATGTACTTAGTTAAATAAAACTCTTCAAGTCATGGAAAAGATGATATTGTCCTTAGCATTTCTTTGTAATATTCACTTGACACGACCTCGGAGAAATCTAATTTGCCTTTGATATCACATTTAGAGATAAAGCACTTGATGTATATTCAATTCGAGGACGTAGCCACACTCTTCCCTAAGAAGTAGGTTTCAATGTTGATCATTTTATTGGTATAACTAACCATCTGATCAGTGTAGAAATAGATTAAAACGATGAATAAAATGTAATCGCAGAAAATGAAAATTATTTGCAAGTAACTAAAATCTCAAATTGTCAGTTTCTTCGGTCCAGTCGATTCTCTTTCCTTTTTAACAGTGCGTTTCGCAAGTTTCCGCCTCATCATTGAATTATGAGGATTAGCAGTGTTGAGATTCTTCCCGAATTCTTGTTGACTAATTAGACTATCCTTAGCCTCATCGTTTCAATTCATTGCTTCGTTTCAGGTCGTGCTATTATTTGTGGCTTTAAAAGCGGCATCACGCTTAATATATTTAATGAGCTCAATTTCGAAGATTTCAAGTTTAGTTATTATTCCTTGAATACTCTCTTGCTTTATCTTGCTTACCTTTTCTCATCCTTCTCCCATGTTTTTATTTGTAATAAATATCAAAAATGAGTAAACTCCAACGATTATCGCAATGCAAACACAGAAAACTATGATGATGATTAATATTGTTTCAAGAGAATCCTTATTGAATTTTGTGAAAATCTGTGGTGTCATCACCAACTCCGTAAATAAAACGGGTAAAATATTATCATAGGCATTCTCTATCAACATATAATTGTTATAGTCGATTTGAGAATAAGACTCAAATGTTGTATTGCTTGAGGTTTCATTGTATTCCTTATTTTTGATTAATGTATTAACATTTGAAATCAGCTGTGAGAAGCTAAGCATCAATGACTCATTGTCTGCAATTTCGTTGCCCAAATAACCAATGGGATAATGCAACCACAGGTTTCAACTGCTTGATTTAGTATAAGAGTTGATCTGTTCTTCGATGTGTCCATAGGTTTCAATGATATTTTTATACCATTTTTTATTGTATCTTTGCATGGTCTCGAAGTAACTCTTATTGTCTTCAATATATGATTTGAACACATATTTCTGATCGTCAATAGAATTGAAATTATAAATCGTGCGTAATGATATCAGCGTTGATATTATGTCCAATCACCAAATCGAGAAGTTGAAATTGATGATGTTCAATTGGGAAATATCGTGCATTGCGTTTAACAGTTCAATAAACAGAAGCACGAACCCGACAAAAAACGCAACGGAAATTAGGATAAGCAACACTACCACCCCTTTAATGTAGTTCAATGTATAAAAATTAGAAATGTTTTTAAATGTGTTTGCGCGGATTTCCTCAATTCTGCTCTTTTTACATAAATCTTCGTTGAATCCGGCGGAGGAGGTTTGCGATGAGTTTTCGTCATCCTTTATTTTTTGATTTTCCAGACTGCCATGAACACGGCTGTATTTGTTAATTTCCTCTTTTTTAACATTTAATAACTTTTGGTATTGTAAATTCTCGTTCGCTCAGTTCAGATGCTTTGATATCATTTCCTGCATTTCCGTCTTTTCATTGTCCACCAGCTCTAAAATATGCTTCAAAGATTCAACGTTGTTTTTCTTTGTCTGTGCATTTTCGTTTTCAATAGCACCGAAGTGCTCTGATATATCGTCGTTATTATCAAAATCCTCTTTGTTATTGTCAATGCAACGAATGATATACGCGAGGTTATTATTCCCGTATTTATATTTATTTAGAGTGAAGTTGAATTTATATTGATTCTTATCCGTATTATTTGAGTCGATATATTCTTCAAGGTTGTTAAAGCTATTTGCAGTGAACAACTCCCGATATTTTTCAATTTTCCCTTTGAACTCTTTCTCTTCATCCTTATGTTGAACGAGATAACTGTATGTTGGTGAATTTACAATTCCTCCTCCTTGATTACTTGCCGTTGTTGGAACTGCGTTTATTGAGGTAGCCACTATATTGTTCGTATTATTATTATTATTATTATTATTATTGTGGCTATTCCCATTTCCAGGCGTCGCATTGCTATTATTCGCCAAAGGACTTGACACTCCGAACAAAGACGGTGCTTTAACTAATTTCTTCGATTGCATCGCAGGAGTATTAAAACTCCCGTTTAACACTGTTGAATTCTCCGATGCTTCCCTTGTGAAATTCTGGAGATTACCTATTGTTTGTGTATACATCAATTTAAAATAGTTATTAGAATAATCCATTAAAAACTGCGGAATTTTTATTTCATACTCTCACTCGATGTTTTCGTTGATTTCGATATTATCATTCCCTTCAACAGTGTTCTTTCTTTGCAGCTCGGAGATGGTGTTCTTTCCCTGAAGGAATATCTTATAAAAGTTGACAAATTTCTTGCAGATCACGTAAAAGGGAATTTCTACCTTGCTGAAGATGTTATTTTCTTCTGTTAATTTCAACTTCCGTTTTAACACGGAACTCATTCCCTGGATATTGAAATTGCTATCGATAAAAATGATGTCATCTCATTTCTCCTTTATCATCAAGCTTACGAACAGGACACTCTCGTTCAGAATTGGGAATAATTTCACATATTTTTTGATAGAGAATCAGCCTCCGTTTTTATCCTTACCCAGTGTTTTAAATTCCTTGCTGTCAATTATTTTTTTCTTTCCCACACGGAAATACTCCTCCATGAAGCTCTTATGTTTTTCACTGAATCAACGAGGCATTCAATTGCATATGTCTTTACCCTTTCATTCTTCCTCAGTGTAAAGAAAAATATTTTGGATTTCTTTGTTTACTTTTTCTATTATTCCTTCTTTGCCTTTATCACCGTTGATTATAATGATGCCTGTTTCCTTTCCATACAGAGTATTGTAGAAATTTAGTTGGTAGTTCTCCGCGGAGTTTTCGGTTTTGCGCTTTTGCTCGTCGAGTTCCCTCTTTCAGATATCGTCGTCGTTTATTTCACCGACGTAATTCAAATACAACTCAAAGTTTTCATTGATTCCGTTGTATACACTATTCAATTCGTCCCAAGTTTTATCCACGTTTCATTTGGTTACTCTTATCTTATCTGTCAGTTCAAACACTTTATTATAGTCAATGTCGTTGCTTTCCTCTTCATCCCTTAAATACAACTTCCAGAACCGGATCATATAAGCAACGTCCTTATTCATCTCCGTATAAAACGTATTGCTTAGCTCCTCATAGTTGAAGAAATAACTGATATTTAAATCTTCTAAATTGAAACATTGTTCGTTTTGTTTCTTTCATTTCTCGACTCACATGTCTGATATCATTCATTTCAGTCGTTCCAATGCAAATCCTTCTGATACAGTCATTTTCATTTCCTTTACTTTTTTATAATAGTAAATCGCCGTGCAGAAGTTCCCGAAGATGGTTAGGTAATAGAACGATAAATTGATAAGTCAGTCTACATTATAAAACGACTGGTCGATAAAGTATTTCATTATGACGATGATAATCGATTTCAAAAACACAATATCGTTTAAAATATCTTTATCCCGATACGACCACTCGTCTGAAAGAGGTAGATAAATATGCTCTTTATTCCTGAACACGCAGTCTGTGCATGGACATTCATTAATATGTCACTGAACTAACCCAGTGATGATTGTTTTGTTATTGTCATCTGACTCAAGATTATTGATTTTATAGATAATCTCCTTTAGATAGAATAAGAGGTAGAACTTGTTTTCGATATGATAAAAAGGTATTTCCAAAAGAATTTTATTGTGGATAGTGCTCCGAATGTTAAAGTATATGAGTAGTGTTCAAACTCCACAGCAGACGAAGACAATTCCTTTTTCGCTGAGATTTATTAAGGAGAAAATGAACCCGAAAATACTTGAGTATAAGTACAACATATGATACATACCGGCGATGTTGTTCGTTCAACGATCGTAGTAAATGTAGTTTTTAAGGAAATAATAAAACAGATACCCACTTGATAAGATATTATAAATTAAGAACACTTCTTTCGAGAGGGTGCGACTGAAAATAAGACAGAAGGAATAAAACACCGAGTTCAATGTTGATATAATATCGTAGTTCGAGTTTAATTTCGCGTAATAAGAGCTTGATAAATAAAGAGAATCGATGTATAATAACTGAATACTGAAGATCAAAGCAGTGCTATACACTATTAAAAATAGCGATAGAATTATTTGATATATTTTAGGATTCTCATAGTTCAAATATGAAAAACAAACGTCGAGTATGATGTTATATATAGCATAAATAAAGAATTTTATAATGTAGTTTAGAAATATTTCTTTGCCGGCGTAAAGAGTATTTTTCGAAATATAGATGACTTGGTATATCAGTGCAGCAGTTAAAACGATCATGTACATGTATAAAATAAGAAGGAAGATGAGGTGATTAGTATGATCTGTTTGATTTTCGAGGAATAAGTTGCGGAATCGTGTTACCTTTTCAAAATAAGATAAAATGTTGTCCACCGTTGATTCGTTTGGTTGCAGTACCGAGATTGTTGGTAAGAAGAAACCTGATATGCATTGAATGTAAACCCAAAGGAAAAACAGTAATTGTTCACAACGATTTATTGATTGGTTGCTCACTAAAATATTCATTCATAGGTATATTTTTTTCTTTCAGGATCATTTTTCGTCGTCGAAGAGTTTGAGTTCTTTCGTAATTTTTCCAGACATTTATATTAATTTAAGATTTATTCGATCCAAATTAAGACACGGTGAATTGTGATATGTATTATAATTAAAAGTATAATGATCTCATTTAAAAGGAATACAGTGATGTGTCAACAGAAAACAAGCATTATTTTGAGCTTAAAATGCTTCGATTTATTATGGAAAGATTAACTTTAATATCCAGAATTGATATAAAAGAATTAATATAATATATAAATTAAGTGTTTATTTGCAATATATTTATATAACATAATACCTTAAATCAAATATTATTTAATACTCGAACTCCTTAATTATGTTACTTCAATAATTAAAACATATAACTTAATTATGATGTAATATAAGGATTAATATCTACTGGTAATGAAAAAAAATATAATAATGGTCATAATAAACAATTATAAAAGATAAATCATATTTTAAAACTTATATATTACTTTCAGTTATCAAATTATGTTTTATTAGAAGTTAGTAGTTAATATATTTGTATTTGTATTTATCATTTTATTCTTTTTCACATTTCATAGAATATCCTCAAGGACTTTTTTCTTTGAATTCTCGACTGTTTTTTTATTAAAAGTATGTTGCTTATTAAATATTCACTACAGCAAGAAGGAATTATGATTGAATTGAGAGGAGAGGGTAAAGCAATGCCGTGAACAAAGTAAATGTAAATACTTTAAGCGTTTGAAATTTAGGTATTGAATGTATTTGAGATGAGACAAAAGAAATAATTATTGAAAAACAATGTTTTACTTCTTCAGGTTTTATTAAAAGTATCGAGGAAGGTAATTAGATGCTAAAGTCATTTTCAATATATTTCCCGTGATGAAATATTTTCATTATGTAATGTACTTTATAAAATGCAATTTAATTTAAAAGAGTTTTTCATATTAGGAAGAAAGACAAATTACGAGGGAATGAGAAAAAAGATGTACACTTGTATTGGGGAAAGGATATTATATTACTCAATGAGAAAAGGATTTTGTTTGAAGTAATGAAATGAGTTTCTTCACTTCTATTATTTTATATGTTGTTTTTTATTAGATCCTTTTTTAAATCGTTAAGCTTTTTGATCATTTGTGTTGTCTTTGATTGTATATTTGTTGTATGTTCACTTTACATGCTCTAGCTTTCCATTTGATAGTAGTTAATTTTACTGCAGTGTATTTAAAGATGATATTTTACCTTATAAATATCTTATAGTTTTGATTTGAGGGGAAAAGGGTTTTACCCGGTGATCATAGATTCTATTTCTTCATTTGTCTTCTGGATGGTATTTTGTTGTTTGGAAAAAATCAATTATCTCATGATATTTCATATGTTGAATTGGTTTTGTTTTATCCTAGTTTACTTGGATTTGAAGAAGTGTTCTTTTCCTGAGTATACCTCGTTTTGTTGAGTTATCTTTTAGGATTGAACAAAATTTACTAATTTTAACATAACTGGAAGTGGAAAGAATACAAACCTCCATCAGAATGGAAGGGACTATAATGTGCAATAAGGTCGAAAGAAATCAAAAAAATAAACGAAAACAGAGGCCATTAGAAAAGAAGTAGGGCTAAAAAGAAGGATGTTTTTGCAAAAAAGAAGATAGAAGAAAAACAAGATTGTTAATGAGTTATGATTTTGGACATTTTATATCAATAACCCAAATCTAAAAAAAGCAAAACAATTTTAATTATTGTGTTGCATAATTCCTGTTTACACTCATTCTTATCTTATTTTATTCGCAAATCCCTTGCAAAATTACACTTTTCCTCAAATATCTCGATAATTGAACTCACAACATTTTAGCGCACAGTTAAGGAACAAACAAACTGATTTTCTAGTAAACTAGAAATAATATAAAATCCATGCCGTTAATAAACGTCAAAATGAATATCAAATTATTTAATCAAATAATGAAATACCTAAATGCACTTTATTCTGATAATGAAGATAAATGTGCATTGATCATAATAAATCTGTCTGATTTACCTTTAATGACTAAGCCTCATATAGCCAGAATAAAGTTAACATTTTAAAAAACTTCAATATATATTTAACATTTCTAATTATTTATCAAATTTTTCATTTTGATACTCGTATTTCCTCGGTAACTTCCCTAATTTTTTGCATACTTTTTTTATTTCTTGAATGTTCTCATACTCTCAGAACCTGTTCGGTATTAACGAACTTCAATTGTTTTGCGTGATAATCTGAGTCAAATCCAGCAAACTCCGATTATTTCATCACTGCCCAATAACAATAGAATACACATTTTTTACAATATAAAACAAGTAATCCCACTCATTAAAGTACTCTCTGATTCTGTTCTTTTCAACGACATCCTTTTCATCAAGACGAAAACATTCCGAAATTCAAATCACAATAATCTTCCTATTCCCTTCCATTTTCCCCTTTATTTCGTTGAGCACATATTTAACCGAATCCATTCCGTTTTTTCAATTGTTAATTATTTGATTTGATTTCTTTTCTTTATCATTTATGTCCTTGTTCTTATCAAGTGTAAATCCGTATTGCTTATCCTTGTCTGCGTGTTGCTGCTCTTCAAGTAAATCATTGAATATTGCTGTGATAAATGAATATGTCTGCGGGTTTCTGTAGTTTCACGGGAACACTTTTTTGACATCATTATCTGTATTTGTATATAGTGCAAATCGGTCGTTAGTCGATAAAAAAATTTCGAAAATTTTAATGGCTGCTTTGATTTGAAGTTCAGGTAGTTTCGGGTTTTTATCATTTGCTTTGGTATCGATTATTAGGTGGATATCCTTATGTTTTTCAGTTCACTCCCTAATGTTATTATTGCAAAAGTTAGATATCTTCCCAACAATGGCTTCTTCCGAGCTTCGGATTTTTAAAATTTCGGGTTTTATTTTTTGATATTTCAATATAGAGATTACCTTCTCATTGGCTTTGGTAAACAATATTCCTTGAACAATAAGTTGGTGATCATCGATGACTCCTAAATATTTTTCAATTGCAAGAGAGTAATCACCACACAATTTGGCAAGTTTTCCTTGAAGATATTTGAATCTTTGATTCAGTAAAAAGAAGTTGAAGGGAATGTTTTGGGATTCTTCCTTAATATCCTTAAGTTCATGTAAGAAAGTGTAGTAATTAAATTGGTGTTCTTTGTACTCCTTTTCCATCTCATCTAAGCATTCTTTGATGAACTTGCTTCATAAGTAAATCTCTTCCAACCCTTCGAATAGACGTGATTTAAAGGGGTAGTTATCGCTTTGCTTTACCTCCTCATATTCAGATTCTTCGTTGTTTTTCATTTCCAATTTTATCCTTCTATTTGCTTCAAGCTTCGCTTGAAGCTTAAGCTCATCTCATTTGAAATGGAAGAACTCGTTTAGGAAATACAAGACCTTTTCCTTCTTCTTTTTCATACCTTCTTCCTCGTTGAGTTTGAGAATGTAGTCATACAAGACTTTGATGCAGTGTTGAAATGTGTGAGTATTTGTGTTAATATAGTTGTCCAAATAGTATCAGTAAGACCGCTTTACGAGTTTTTCGATTGGAATCGATGAAATGTGGTTTCAGTTCTGATTTATTTTCTTCAAGTGAGAGAAGAACATTCGATAGGCGTAGAATAGTTTCAAATATCTCCAGAGTTTAACACTATTATCCGATTTAGCATTCATCTCGGTGATATCGATCTCACTTTCCTTTGTTTTCTTCAGTAGGTTATTCCGGTCGGAGTTTATCGCGTAACTATCCCTATTACTGTTAATTATCTGGATTACACTTGCCCCACGTTTTCCCTCTTTGGTATTTTCTTGGAAAGTGTGGTTTTTTAAAAGGGCGATAATCCCATCGTTGAAGTTTGGACTTGGATTCATCTCGGAATTTAATGAAATTTGAAGAGAGTTTGAAAGGAACGTGATAGCCTTATCATACCTGTAGCAAAGGGAGGATCAATTTCCGATGTTACTATTACAGATTTCCTGTCCGATCGCGTTGCATCGTTCGCCGAAAACTTCTTTCGAACTTACAAAATTTCAAATCAAATCTTTATCAAACGTTGCTTGGGAGTTCTCGAGAAACAAAAACACTTTTTTTAACTTTAGAATAAGTTCGAAAGTTTTTTTAATTTCTTGGTTTTCAATTTGTATTCCTTCATCTGCTTCTTCAAGTAGCTGAGTATCTTCTTCTTCCCGTTGCTGTTTTTGAACTTCATTTTCCTCGGTTTCATTAAGTAACCCCATATTTTCATCCGAAGGACTCTGCGAATTGTTGCTATTATCACCGTTGTCACAATCCTTGTTTTGATTCAAATTAGTAAGTCTATTCTTCCCATTTCCTTCCTTGTTTTTCTCATCTCCATTTTTCGCATCAGTTTGGTTCGATTGCTTTTCGTTGAGCTGTATCCGGGCTTGAATTTCCTTGATCGGATTGATTATGTTCTTCCCGAAAACAAGGATTAACTGGGTGCTTATCATGATAACGATGACACCAAATCACGTGAACAAAACCGCGCATTCGACGGTTAAAAAATAAATTGAACTGGAGTATTCTCCATGTGAGAAATCTAAACTTGCTTTATCTATAATCAGCACTCAATTAAATAAATGTACTTCTCACTCTTGAAAAGCCATGAATTTGATAGGGAAAATAATAAAATTATATATCTTCTCGTTTTTCGAAAATGTTTCGATGTTCAACTTTACTCCGTTCTCGAATGGAATTGACGAGAACTCAGCTCAACGGTTTACTGAAGGAGTGACAACGTTATCTGTGTAATCTTTGATTCAAACTTTTAGTATGGTTTCATTAAAGTAAGTGACTTCGGAAATGAAATGCTCTTTCAATGTACTGAACTCAAGTCTTGTGATGTCGTTTCAATAATAATCTTTTGTTCATAATCCTGGGTAATAGAACGGAACTGTGCTACTCTGCGTCATAATGAAGAAGTACCCGTTTCAGTAAATATTGAAATTATCCAACGTTTTAAAGAGTGAACCTAATGGCATATCCATGCAGATGAATATTCGATCATCGTAATCCTGAGGGAAATCAACGCTCGGTGAATTGACGCTTTGGTATTCATCAATTGTGTTAATGCATATAGAAATACTATAATCTTCACTGCTTTTGTATATCGTTTTGAACGGCGTTGAAACGTATATGAACTTATGAAGATCATGGACGTTAGTTAAAGACAAATCCTCTATTCGTTTATCAAGGAACTTGGTATACTCTCAAAACCAGTTATTACAAGGAAAATAAAGATAATCGGGATTTTTTGCTTCTTTATTCATGCAAAACGTAGGTTGCTCAAATTTTAAGTACTTCTCATAATAATCTCTATTATCCGCTAGAATGGGATAGGAGAACAAGACTTCAGACTTCCGATTCATAATATAAAATCAATCGACCTTCTGAGAAAACCCTTCATTGGCCATATTATAAAATAATTCGAATGATTTCACCATTTGAGTGAAGGAAAACAAGTGCTTTAATCGTAATAAAAATAAATCTTGTTTTGGATCTGCAGGGGTTTTTTCAATAACTTCAATAATTTTGTTTACTTCATCAATTTCGGTGTTGATGAACCAAGAGCCCTTTTTTTGAAACTCATCGGTGTGATCTGTGTAATGCATTGCAAGGTCGCGCTTATTAAAAGAAAATGATTCAATGAATTTCTTAATTTCATCGTACTGATTTGTTCCTGTGAATGGATTATCGGAATGGTAGAGAATGTATATCTTGCGTAATGAGCTAAGGATATTTATATTTCTTTGCATCTCTTTAAATACGAGAGCTTGTGCTGTTGATAATACTGGGCGCATCTTTTTATATTCCATGCTTGAAAAATGTGTTTCTAATTCGGGATTGTAATATGAATTACTATAAATAATCGACACAGCAAGAATCGTGACTAGCATGAGAAGGAGAGTCACACTGAAAGGGATAATAAATTTACATTTTAATATTTCGAGTAATCTCATCTTTACTGCTTATTTTTAATTATATTTTTTAATTTATTGCTTTATGCACTTATTACATGCTTCTTTCAGATATTATCAAATATAGTCGATTAAGTGGCGATACAGATGTTTACTTATAATTTTTACTTAGGTTATGTATTCAGATTAATTATTAAACTTTACGTGAATTACATTTTGTTTTAAATTTAAACGGATATACCTGCACAAAGAACATTAACAATAAGTCACTTCGGTATATATAGTCTAGGAGAATACTTCCACATAAGAGATTTACCTTACTACGAAGAGAAAGATTTCAATTTAGGGATATATCAAATCACAAATAAATTAAATATTAAAATAAGAGTTTCATTATTGTGTTCATTCATATTCGCCTCAAAGTTGTGCATGTGAACTTGTTTTAAATGAAAGGTGATTTCAGCAGTTCTGTCGTGATGAAGAAAGATAATAAAGTTCACAATAATCCAACCGAAGATCTGTAGTTAACAAATTGAATATGAAAGGAAACAATGTAGTGTAAAGAAATGAGTAATATTGAGAATAATAATGTTATTGTTATTGTAGTGAGAATTTTAATTAGTTTTTTAATAGTTATTTTTGACTAGCATTAGGCTAGGGTAAACTATTGGGAAATGCAGGTAGAAATGGGCCCAATCCCCAATCCCCAATCCCC
>JAWNBB010013921.1:0-11295 GCA_036325645.1 Balantidium ctenopharyngodoni
AATCCCCAATCCCCAATCCCCAATCAAATAATATAAGATTTTAATCATTTTAGAATGATTCATTTGTTTTTATTGATTCAGCAAGTCTTATGAATATAAAAACAAAGTGTTTTTCCATCAATTCCTTCCATATATATTTCAAGTCCACACTTATGACATTTACAAAACGAATGTTATGTAAGCCCTTATTATCACGAAAACAAAGTCTTTATCACATGTAACAATTAATATCCTTGTAATTAATATTCAAGTGGATTGTTTAGAAAAACAAACAAAGCTTAAATTCATTTGTATAATAATAAAAATAACAACATAAACAAAAACGTTAATAAATACATCAAGTAATTCAGTTTAAGTAAATTGAATATTATTTGAATAACATAAACAAATAATAGTTTTTATAAATCTTTATTATTATATTATTATAAAACGTAGGATTTTCCTTTGCATCACTCAATCATTAGTTAGACATTTTATCCTCTTCTCAATTATTTTTTTTTTCGTCTTCATCTCCTGTTTTTCAGGGTTCAACAATATCATCGTCTTCTTCATCGTCTTCTTCTTCGTCTCTTTCTTTTATTTCAGCGCTATTTTCACTATTACTTTCTTCACTTATTTCATCTTCTTTTGTACTTTTTTTATCTTCCTCGCCGTTGCCGGTATCGCCATATGTTTCTCTTGCTGTAGGTCAGAAGCAAATATTTCTTTGATCTCAATTAATCTTTGCATAGGCATTCGCCGCATTTCAGTCGTGCAAATTTGAGAATTTTAAGAATATCATATAATCGACATAGTTCCACAAGTTGTGGGCATTCTCTCGGTGAGAAACAAAATCTTCTCTTTTCTTTTCAACTCACTCTCTCGTAACATGGCAGATAAAGCAATGATTCACTTTATCGATCTGATGCTTCAACTCATTCTGTCTCATTTCGGAAAAGGTACCGATGATGATACCGAAAACAAGGTCAATCATAATAATAATTACAATAAGAAAATATGTAATATCAAATATCAGCCGCCCTCAGTAATTGATAAAATGGCGATGATAGCTTATCCTTATCATTTGATCGCCAGCTCCTCCTCGCGCACGGATCCCAGCGTCTATGTTTGTTCAAAAGCAAAATACTAAATTTTTGCAATAGTTGTCAGGGATACCATCTTCAATTTCCGCTTCGAAGTTTTCATTTAAAAAAAAGAAACCGATATTACTATAAAAGTACACCATAGTAACCATAAGTCAAAAAGAAGCCCCGAGTTCACCATATCTCATCTTAATTGCTACAACGATATTTTTAAGTGTAGGCTCAAGATCAACAATAGCTCAAAGCAGAAAGGCATATATGATTTCCCCCCTCTTCATGATCGCACCGATCAAAGCAATGATAAACATATAAAGTCAACTGTTGATATAGTCCCTATAGAATATAGTCTGGACGATAATAATGTACATCTTCTTCCATAAAGTGATCTCATCCTCAGATGTGAGCTTATTCTCTTCCATATACGTATGTTTATCTCACCCGTAGTATAGTGGTAGTTTCACAATGATCCAAATAAGAATGAAAATTGCATTTCAAATAACGAATGAGTAGTTCATCGTATCATAAATTATACCCCATTCCGCGATGGACTCATCAATGGCATCTAAGTATTTAATATCAATATTAATTCAATTCCTTCACCGAGCCCCTCCGTTGACGGGAGTCATTTCTTTAAACCCACCTAATGTAAGAATCATTCATATGTTAAACACAACAGCGTAAAAGTATACGAATATCTGAACGTAAATATAATCGATTTCAGAGATCTTTTTCATACACTTTCCTCGGTTTTTCTTTTTGTAGTAGTTGATCTCCTTGAGAAATAAAGTCACGCTTCGAATCAGTTCATTTTTTTTACTGGTTTCACTTGTTCTATCTACTGAGTGAACAAACTCACTTTTTGTGTTCTCCGATCAATAACCCATTTCACATGGTACGGTAAAAATCACTTTTTGATTTCTTTTTTCTTCGACTCAACGGACTTCTACCACCTTTGTGATTATTTCAAAGAATTTTATAGCGTAGTAATGCTCTAAAAACTGCATGTTTCATGTGTTTTCATTTTCATTTATCAGGTTTATTGGCGACACTTCATTTGTTTTCGTTATACTTTTATCGAACAGTTTAAATTTCTTCTTCGCCTCGTTCTCAGGGATCTTCTCGACTTGTTTGATAATTTCAGCGGCTTCTGGGGACTTCTCGCCAATACTGAGTAGTTTAATATACCGATAATAATTATTTGCTCAGGCATACTCTTCACTTTCCTTACTAAAATCAGTTGTGATAAATTCCTTTTTGTAAAAGTCATAAATTGTGAAATCGAATTTGAATTCCCGTGTTCATATCGCCTTTTCCGAGTAATCGGCGTAGTATGGCATGTAGAAAGGGTTGTCCTTGGTTCTTTTATAAAAGTAATTTTTTAATGTGAAGATTATGGAATGCAACACTCTATTGATAGTCAAGTATTTCATTATGATTTTCTGTAGGTCATCGTTAGTCTTCTCCTCTCATCATGATATAAAAAACGACATCAAAAGCAGACGTATTTTAAAGGAATGTTCATTTGTCATCGAGTTATCGAATAAAATTTCAGTCACACACTGCACAAAATTCTGGAAGGTTTTCAGGCTGTTCTCGTTATTGTTTATTATTCTTTCCGTTTTATTGTTGCTTTTATTGATAATGTCTTCCTTATTCCCCTGAATGATTTCCACGAGAAACTCAACAATTGCTTTGAATAAATCAAATCAAAAGCCTAAGTGCTGTTCGTCTTTGCCTTTGTTTGTTACTCAGAGCAATTTATTTCACACGCTAATCATGAAATTGAAAAACGTCATTGACACCTCGTCTTGGCTCGAAAAAGAACTGTTTTCCGATCCACGACCTGTGTTCGGGGTGATTCACTGGTTTCATCTGTTGTAATTGTATTCTAACTTAGATAGTATTTTTATTTGGAAGAAATTGTTATGCTCCTCACATAAAAATTTAAAGATATTGATTCAATTAAATGCCACTGTCTGGTTTCACTCGATGAGGTTGCTCTCGATAGTAAAGTCCGAGATCATGAGCTTGACAATTTTAACATAAATTGTATCGCCGAAGTCTACGAGAAAGCCAAGGCTTTCCGATAATTTCCCACCTAAATATTCCATGATGTCGTTCTGTGTTTCCCCTGTTTCGATTGAAAGGAGTTTATATATGATTAAATAGCAATCGCTGGAGAAGTGTTCAAATTGTGACATGTTGATTAGGATTGTAATGAGTAAGCGACGGAAGTTCTTTTCGTATTCGATGCAGATTTCAGGAAGTGATACAAAGAAAGAAGAGCATGTTTCATCGATGTCGTTTTTCATATCCTCATATATCTTGTATATCTGTTTCAGCTTTTTTTTTATCGAGTCCTTCGGTCAGGACGGTAGCTGGTTCAGATTAGTTATATTTAGTTTTTTCATTATACTGGCAATGCCGTTAACATCGATGAAATTGCTCGATTGATTTATAGACTCGAACTCATCACATAAAGGTGTGATAACTAAACAGTTGTTCCGTTTCATATTATTTTTGTTGTTCATTCCCTTTCCTTGATATGGACTATTCGCAGGAGTATTGTTAAGGAGTTGCATGTTGTTTCGATTATCATTACAATCGTCCTCATCTTCCTCATTCAAACAGTTTTGACTTCGTGGGAAATTATCGCACAGCTTCATTGGCTTTGAGTATTCAAGAAAAGAGAATAAGTGTTTTTCATATATTAAATATAATTGTGTGTAGTCAAAAGGACTAAAATGTGATCTTTCCTTGAGTTGAAAATAGTCTTCTCAGCATTCGATGTGATGTTTCCTATCAAGAAATCATTTGATTGAGAAATTCTGAATTGGTGTTTTTTGTCAAGCGTCAAAGAAGGGAGTCCCCATTTCTATAAGGAAATTCTTCATGTACAGTATCTCGATCGCCAGTTTATAAAGGTAAAGAATTTGCTTTCCATCGCAAATGTGGGTAAAGCAAAAGCATTTTTTTACTCACGACGCGAGCGGGATTATAATACCATTCGCTAGGTATTTAATAAATAATTTTATATTCACTATGTTTTTCCCGTAGATTTCCTTTACTTTGTGTCATTCCATTTCATAAATGTGCAACGCTTCTCTGTCTATGCCATGCGAAGAAACAAAGTCTTCGTTGTTCATTCTGATGATATTATAATAAAATGTTAATAACCGCGTCGGATATTGGTAGTTCGATATTAGTTGATTGTTCCTCAAATTTCAAAAGTTATCTTCATTGTCAATAAATGAGTTCAAGTAGTCGTTATTTTTTGTGGCGATAACCTCGAACTTATCCCCTAAATTAAGTATACCGTTAGATAGCATCAGACTTCCTCTGCGTTGTTCGTTTTTATCGGTCTTATTGTTCATGATATCGAAATTAATACTTTTTTTTGTTACAAATTTCGATTCTTCCTTCCGTTCGAAATAGACGGAGCATTTGTTCTTTTTAATAAAAACAAGGATTTCTTGTCGTCATTTCAGAGGCAGTGAGTTATCGTTCAGTGACTCGATTCACGTGTCTATTGATATCAAGTCCAACAGTTTCTGTCTATCGGCAGACTTCACCGAGTCGAAAACGTTGTTTGTGATGAGCAATAATCATTCAATGTTTTCCTGAGTGATTTCGTTAAAAGGGATCTTGTTGAGTAGTCGAATTACTATTTTTTTCACGATTTTATAACTCATCAGCGGTGTCAACTGCTTTGTATCCAATACCAATTTAATAATTACCCCAAGAAACGGTGTGAGCATACTGTTGATATTCAGTTCCATTTCTTGGTCTGCTTCGGATATTTCCTTTAACTCCAAGAGATACTTAAATATTGCTTTTCATATTGCTTTGGGATATGGAATAACTTGGTCAATTACACTAATCAAATACGCTGCATGCTCAATCAGTTTCAACAAATCATTCGAGAACTGTGTCGGCATTTTCATCAACGACCTCAACGAATAATGGCTGAGGATGAGCAACGCCATATCACTGTTATTTTCAATGAAATAGTATAAGAAATCAAACACAAGATATATCAGAACCTTATGCTCGGAGATGTCGTAGTCTCAGTCACATATGGTGAAGATTTTTATAAACGAAAAATAGTATTTCGACTTCAATAAATAAGGTCGCATTTGCACAGTTGCAGTTAAATCCATAATTTTTTTCAGTGAATTATAAACTTCCTTTATCAAGGAGTTATTATCAATCTCAAATCTATAGAAACGCACATAATTCTGTTCAAGGAAACTCAGCTCATCAAGCGCGATTTTAAGGAACTTGTTCTCGGAATTGATTTGAATGATGTTGTAGTAATCACCTCCTAACTTATTGATCTTCCTTCAGGAGATCATGTAGCTATCGTTGGATCCAATCAGGTAAGACATGATTTTCATTCCATGTCATTGGATTTTTTTTTCGATTTTGTCTTCTTCCTTTTCGTAGCATTTTATATGGAGACAAAAGTACATTATTCTGATCACGTTTCTACTTATGAGTCGCCCTAGTTCGTTCTTCGAAAATAAAAACGTCATTTTCTGCTGTTGCTCCTTCTTCTCAATTCAAGTTTTGAAAAATATTTCGTCGTTGTAATAGAAAACGAAGTAATGAAGCATCTTAATCACAATGTAAAAGAGTTTTATTTGCTTGATGATGTCCTGGCAACGCTTAAAGAAATCATAACTTTTCTCGAACTCGAAACAAAATTGAATCATATCCTTAGAAGTGAATCAATTGTATTCACTTATCCGTTTTCATATTGCACAGAGCTGAGTAATCACATCATAGCCCTCCAGTAAAGTTATTTCCGAGCTTAGGTAAAAGGAAAGCGTTTCTATAAAAAAAGCAATTTGTGTCTTTGCAGTTGAGAACAATGTGGAGTTTGTGTAGAACAAGCACTTACGCTGCATGATTGAGAAGTTCTCTAAATCGCTCAGCTTATACTTCTCCAGCTCTTTCGTCGTATAACCTAAAGAGATCTTTTTATATAAGAAGAGAAGATTGTAGACAAACACCCAAAATGTTTTTGTTTCTTTGAATTTGATGTACTTGATGATCTTCTGTAGAACATCAAATCGTATTATATCGATTAACTCGATTGCATAGTATCGCACTGTCGTGTGCTTAACCTTCGAAACAATCGAGTTAAAATTTTTAAGTCCGAGAAAGAAGTTTGTTTCGAGGGAGTAATCCTTGACTTCAAAATCACCTCCTGCGGTTCATCAAGCAAAGTCTTTCATGACTTCATCAAAGCCGATGTAAACACGATTATAAGATTCTTTACCTAAAAATAGCAAATTCAAGAACTTTATCGGGTCAAATTCTTGGATGAAACTATTCGCTTCGTTTGATAAATCGTCGATTCTGTGATAGATAGACTTTAAATCGATATGGATAATCCCATCTGATATCTTCTCACATTCGCAGTCGTTAAGCAATTCCATATCTTGATCAAGCAAAAAGCCATTTCCGGTATGACCACATATCATGTAGCAGAAGATACAAACGCATTTTGTACCAACCATATATTTTTTATCAAGGTGAGAAAGTTTACACCATGCGCTAAACGGACATGTTCTCGATGCTGCCACTTCAGCGGTAGCCTTCGCTCTAAATTTATGTGTTCTTTCTCCGCAGCTACAGATAATACTTTTCGGTATTTCGATTCATTTCGTTGAGTGTCCTTGCGAACGATGGCACTTATCAATACATTCAAGGCAAATCGGATGTATTCAGTTAATATCACATGAATTACAGAACCCATAGTTGATTTCCTTTATTGACGGCTTTATCCCGTACTTGAGAATTGAGCATTTTTTAATTTTAATAAATTCTTTGATTCAATTAATTTCCCCCTTTACGTCCATATTTTCAATGGACTTCGAAAGATTCGAATTTGAAATAGATTCTTCCTCCTCCTCCTCAGACTGCTCTACATCTTTCGAATAAGAATTGATTCACTCGCTGACTTCGTTTCTGCCCGTGTTGGTCTTCATTTTATAATTACTAATAAAAGCTAGATTTGGAATTTTATTAATTCAGTAATTAATTATAGAATAACTTATAAAAGCATGTCGAAAGTAATCCCATCAAACACGTCTTACAAAACGGCTCTTGAAATAATGATGTTCTATATCAACAACGGTAATATTGAATCAGGGCAAGCCTGATTGAAAGAGGAAGAGATCTCGATTGATCTTGGAAATGATATTGGGATGACTCCTCTTCACCAAGCTGTGAAAGTAAATAATTTGAGTTTTGTGAATTGATGACTTGATTACGGTGCTAATCCGAATGTGAAAACGGAGGCAAGGGTTGGTGGGGATACACCTCTGATGATAGCGTGTGTTAATAATTATTATGAAATAGGGAAGTTGTTGCTGGATTATGGCGCTGATCCGTGTGAAATGAATAATCAGGGGTTTTCGTGTCTTCATTTGGCGACAATGAATGGATGCGGAGATTTAGCGTGAATGCTTATCGCGAGAGGATGTGATCCTCTGATTAGAGATGGGTTTGGAAATAATGCGTCATACTGGGCAAATAAAAACGGATATCCTAATATTGAAGCAATGCTTGGTAAACCAGAGGTCCTTGGGCCAAGAGAAAATCAGTATTATAGAGATTGTGTTGAAGAGAAATACTTGCAGATCACAGCTGACGAAAAGAAGAAAATGATGAAAGGGAAGGGCAAAGGGAAAAAGAAAAAGAAATAGGATTAATAAAGTCTAGAAAAAAGTATAATATGATATGTTAATGTGTTTTATTTTTTGAATTGAGGTTAATCGAGATGTATTAATAATAGAAGCTTGGAGAAGGAAGGGATAATTTTGGTTTTTCTATGTTAAATAAGAAGATATCAATTGTTGATTTGTTTTTGAAGGTTATTGAAGGAGCGGATATTGGTTTTGAATATATTATAAAAAGGTCAACCACCAACCAACCTCCATTCGAAAAAAACTCATCAACTCAAAAACTCCCTACAAGTAACTACTGACGAACATCCACCATAAATCAAACTTATCAACTGAAAGTCAACTAATACCTTCAACCCAACCTTTCAAAAACAGCTTTTATCAACACCTCTGAATTAGCATGCTTAATACTGTTATTTATGGGAATGTAATGGTTGCCATCCAACCGACCCAAACTGACCAAAAAAAGAAATTGAAGAAATCAAACAAAAAAATTCCAAAAACCACCTTTTAAGGAAAAGAGAAACATGTGAATGGCAAACCAACAAATGTCCTGACAAAGTCCAGATAATCAAAGAATTATTTGTTTTTTTACTCTCAGAATTGAAAATTCCCGAAACCCTCCACCTTCCTTTCCTTGAATATTGCGCTGAAATAAAAAAAAAAAGTTGTTGGGTAAGAAGAATTAGAGGCTTTGAGATATTCCGATACAAGCGAAATGTCTCAAAATATAACTCAAATCTTTCATCGGATATAAAAAAATATCCCTAAAACTAAAGGAAAAAATAACGATTACTATCAAAGTAAAAGATCGAAGATACCTTAACAACCAATTTCCTATTATTACAAACGAAGATCGACGATTCAGTGATGAAAAACACTACCTACAGTTTAATCAGGAAAATCGTCAGCAATACTCAAGAGAAGATCAATATAATGAAATAATTTCCTATTTGCCAATTAAACCAAAGGCACATAAACTTTTACACAAATTAACATGAGCACTTAAAGATATTGATATAAATAGGAATTAATCCACAAAAAGTATTACCTCAACTCCTTTAAATATATTATGTTGTAATTCAATAAGGGACCTAACCAGAGGAATTTTTCTAATCAAACAACATTTTAAAAATAATAATTTAATTTGTGTCTTACAAGAAACAATGCTCAACGAGGAAGATCAATTATGGATAAAAGGTTTTTAAATATTCAGAGGAGTAGCAACGTAATTGAAAAAGAGAGGATGCAATCTTGATCTCGATGAAAATAGACGGGGAAATCTATAAAGAACAGGAAGATCAAGAATGAAGATACCTCCAAATTAAAATTCAAAACAAACATAAAGAGGAAACAACAACTGTATCAGCAATATACTTAGAGTAAACTATGGTTACACACCGAGAAATTATCCCAGAAGTAGTGATAAAGGTTGTTATTTTTTTATCCGATATTAATCAATCCTAATCAGGGTTAACAAAAGTAGAAAATTATTATAAAAAACCAAAACCGGAACAACTTAACTAACCCGCGAAAAAAGATCATCCTCTAATTTTTAAAACACATTACAATTATTACACCCAATTTTAAAAAAGAAACAAGTAAATCATTATTTGGATACTCTCAACCAGGCATTATCAAAAATGAAAATTTAAGCTTTATTGATCATAATCACAGTAGCTTGCGGAAACACAATAACGGGCATCTTCAATTACTGCGACGATTTCAAAGAAATACATGGAAGAATCAATGAAACATCAGACAAAACCAAAAAGAAGAAGATTATTAGCATTATCCATGCCCTGAAATGCCACTACCCATGTGCACAACCATAAATCAAAATTAAGAACATTTTCAAAAATAAAAAGAAGAATGTTTATTGGACACCAAACATTCCTCAACAATTTCAAGAGGTTATACATAGATTCAAAGCACTATACAAGTATAAGGGTATAAATATTTTCACAAGCAAAACTTGTGTATAAGTTTATCTGAAATAATTCCAAAAGAACTGATATATCAACAACATTGTCATAAGCCCTACATTCCAAAAAGCGCTTCATATAATATAAACGGGTTTTTTACTACAAATAATGAAATGAATAACCACCAACACTAACTCACTTCCAGAAATAATTAGTGAATTCGCCAACTTACTCCATTACTCATTCACTATCATAAATTTGGATCTTTTATGTTATTTGACATCATAATGAATTCTCAAAAACACGAAATAAAAGAATTATCAAGATCTAAGGGGAGTATCAATAATGCCTGCAATTATAATGGAGGTAGATAAGTGAGATTTACATATTGTAAAAAAGAGCATACCTCCATCCCTCCACAAATACCAATTCGGCGGAATTCAAGGAACAATGATGAACCCATAAAATTCCTTTGAAACAAGTCCAAAAGAAAGCAATGATGTTACTTGACAATTGCAGAACAAAACCAAAATGAAATAATCATAAATATGATTAATGAAACCGTAATCAACGATGCAAATTACACAATAGATGAATGGATTGAAAACACAACCAGAGAAATGGCAAAAAGACTCTCTTATCAAGAACATTCCATCAAACAACACCAATATTTATCATATCAAATACCACTTAATGACATATCTCATGTCCAATGCGCTTGGCCATACAAACGGTGACTTACCACAAGAACAAGGTTAAACTAAACCTTTCAGAAGACCTAACAAGAGCAATTTCGAAAATAATCACTTTTTGGATAATAATACAAATAATAATTCAATACCTTTATCCAAATAAAAACAATAAACCATATAATAATATCATTGCCGAAATCAGTACATCACCATCAAAGGTATCAAATATGAAAAGTATATGCATACAACATTCAAACAAACAAGAGAACCAATCATAGAAATAGCCAAAGATAATCACACCATAAATAAAAGTAAAAATTCAAACACCATGGTCTTATCAAGAAAAATAAACGAATTATATCCAAAACCAAATAGATTATTGTTAATATCATCTTATACTGGGGTGAAATGAATGAATCCCTTCTTGTGATAGTCTATTATAAATCCGAAATTTCCTGTTGTCTACAAATTGACCGACAACCAAAAAAACCTGGTCCAAAAACCGAAAATAAACAATGCCACTCTCCAAACTAACACCATTAACAACTATTTTCACCCGTAGCAAACATAAATATCCATTACTATACTATACATTTTTTTCGGAATAATAATAGAAAATTTAATGTTGGAAAAACGAATTATATAAATAATAGCAATATGCGCAAAATGAGGATAGTAGCAACAACAATAACTTTTGTTTTTAATATTATAGTAAATAAAAAAGCAAAATATCATATTAAATAAAAAAATATGAAAGTACTTTTAAACGAAGTTGGAATAACCTGACAATTACGGGTTAATAACAATATAATTCACGAAACTCATAAGATAATAAAAATTCGTTAATAGTTTGATAAAGTTATATTAAATAAATAGATATGGGGATTGGGGATTGGGGATT
>JAWNBB010013929.1:0-11929 GCA_036325645.1 Balantidium ctenopharyngodoni
GGGGATTGGGGATTGGGGATTGGGCCCAATCCCCAAATAACAAATTACATAAAATAACTTTAATCCCTTTCTTTAATTATCATTCCATATCTTGTTTATACAGTTAATAAAATTCAGATGTAATAATTATTTATTTAAATGTAATCCTATTATATAATAATGTATATAATATAATTTCCATTCATTTGAACTTTATTATTCCTGTTTTTAATCAATCAATAAACACTATTTAACCATTGGATTAATATTCATATAATATGAACCATTAATTAAACCAACAAAATATAAACAAATACCGAACCCTTCTCATACGTTATAATAACGTTTTATCTTATCACAAAGAAGAACCTTGTGAAAATAAAAGATAAATATCATCCTTAAAAACTCTATTTTTTATCGAATTGTATATTCTAATATCAACGCATGATACACCGCGCTTTCCGACTGGTTTGAAACTCCTTCTTTTATCATATTTTTATTTTCAATATGTGATCAGAATCAACCCTTATAGTTATTGAATATTTAATTATTATAATTATAATTATTATATCCGACAATTCATGAATGAAAACCTTCCTAAATACCATCTAGCTCTTCACCGTAACAATTCCCTTAACACGTGAATATTCAACTTAAGGAAAATCTTTCCTTCAACCCTCAAATATTATTGCATTTTATATATTATTCGTTTATTTCCCCTTTTCTTAATATCTAATTGCATCCTCGAAACAACCCAATTAGGCAGCAATATAATTGACCCGCTATATAAGACGCTATTGAAGCTTTGTTTCCTCCGGTCGAGTTTTTATCGGTCGTCAATAACATACACTTCGATTTCAATTATCATACTTATCTGACTTATGTTCATATGCATATCATTTTATTTTTCAGTCAAATTCAACTTTAAACACTCGAACATTCTTTCACATTTCTTAGTTTACGCCGTTTTATTCGTCGTCACCTTGTCGCAATTAATAAGTGAGATATTAATTTTATCGGTTTTCGTTGTTTACACTGCTATCAGTTCCTCGAACATCAAGCAAACTTATATTGATATATTTCAGAAATTTAACTTTGATATTCCCTTGAATTCATACGCGTTGCTAAGTATTAACATTGTATCCTTAGCACTGCTATACTTAATCAATCACTACTTTTTATGAATAATCAGCAATGACATCATATATAAAAACGTGGTTAAATACAATGTCGGGAAACTCTACTCAAACAATAAAGATATCGAAATAAGTAAAAACATTTCTTCATTTGGGTTGAATATTAAAGTATCGACTTTGTTTATTCACCTCGCCAATATTTCCTATAACCTGCAAGGAGTGCTTTTACTTTCGTTTTTTTTCGAGGAGTCGACACAGACAATCATCAAGCTCACGTGAGCAATCATAATAATTCTCATTCAACTTTGTTTTTTCATTGACTATCTCAAACAAAACTGAGAAAGTTCTTTCATTATTGTGGCTTTGATTACGGGTAGCAACATTATCGCAACGATATCAATCATTGAAATATGATGATACATTGTAGGGAATACTTCCTACTATACCAACATCAACTATTTGTTTACTAAATATATCTCGGGAATTATCATAGGCACCTTTATGACCGCATACATTAGCAAATATTGAAGCAAAAAACGCAGCGAATACTTATTGAACAAGCTTATAAACGATAAAGAGGTATTAAATTACCAAGAAACGATACAATTGATCGAACGATTCTCTCTAAATATCTCTTCTCAAATTGATATCGATAATTGAATTCTCCACAATAGCACTTGCGTCAAGGAAAGATGCCCATGTCAGGACGGGTATAAAAAATACCTCGAGAATCGGTGACATGACTGGCTTCTTTCGTGACTAGAGCATAAAATATTTAAGAATAATAAATACAATAAATGACTCATCACGAAGAAAACAACTCTTTGAATTCAAATCAAATATCATTATTTAATTACAAGGAACTTCACAAAAGTTCTCAGTCTGATACAACACTTCCTCATATCCTTTGAAAACAATACCACGACGAAAACAAAGTACGAGTGATATGAAATTGGGAAATTGATGACGCTATTTCTGACAGAGCGAGACACGTATTTTGTGAAGAGAAAACTAACGAAATTTCTCTTAGAACAACAAGCGTATAGCAATATCATTCGCAGTGCTGACGAAATGTGATCTCATTTAATACGTATCAATAATAGTCGTCAGGTTAAAAAGATGAATAAAAAAATCAATTTCACAAGCGCGGAACTCAAGAACTGGATAACGAAATACAATAAATCGCTTCAACTTTTAAATGAGAATGTGTCGGTGATTTATAACAAGTTGAATCTCAATCGAATACAAAATGTTGAGGTGAGGTACATAATAGTATGAATTCAGAATTTAACCAAGGAAAAGATTTTTAAAGAAAGTGTGGAAATAAGCTTTGACAATATACTCAAAAGCGCTAAAAATAACAAGTCATTTATCATCCTCCGACGCAATCCGCTCGATTCAACGTTTGTTATCAAGTACATTTCTTGAGAATTAGTTGAACAATTAAAGTACGAAATCAAAAATGTTCTTGATCGGAACATGACCATACTGTTACCAAATGAACTCGAGAACCCGCACGATAAGGTAATACATAATTATTTATTCAACAGTAAGCACGTCTCCTCCGAGAAAAAAAGAAAATCGTATATCCCAAACAATGAGGGATTTTTAGAGAAATATTTAATGAACATTGCGGTGCTCCCGAAATATGAAGACATCGACGTCATAATCGACCTGGTGAAACTCCCCGGGTGGAAGCAAAAATGCGAAATGATCTGTGACCAAGACTTCATTATGATTAACAGTAATGAAACGTTTTTCAAAAAGATCGGCATGAACAAAGAAATGACGCGGAATGTCGAGATAAACTGGGCGAAAATATTTGGAGTGGATTATCAAAAAGGAGTTAAAATGTACAAGTCAAATAATACAAAGGGGTTGCTTTATATCAACCAACTTCTCGAGAATCTCGTCGAGGTGAATAACGTCCGAGAAGCAATTTGAGATTTGAAAAGTGGTTTAGTTAAAGACAAGAAATGGAAAATCAAGGTCAAGGAAAGGCATTTATCGTCATACAACTATTATATTCTCACTCTTACTTGTGAATCAAAGGAAGAAAAGACGTCCAACAATGATATCAAGAACAACGATGTCAGTTGAAACTCCATCAACAACAACTGAATTACGTCCCCTGGGAGTGTGAACGACGTCAACAATAATATTTTGATGTATCACAACAACGGAACTTCCGATTTAGTCAATTCAAATTTGAATGACTCCACAAGGCTGTTGCTCGAGAATAATGTAAGCCCTCAATATCAATGAAATCACAGGAACTCGGTTAAGCCTGTCCAGAAGCTCACTCATAAAGAAGAACTTAAATTAGCGAACATGAGGTTTTATCACCGCCTGTTTTCAATTCCTTTTACGTTTATTTACATCACCACTTCTCTCGTGTTTGTAGTGCTAATCGCTTATAATTTCATTCATCAAGACATATATTCAGCCTACACACTCAATTGATTTCACGTCATTAATAATATAATTTCGGTCAATTCGGATATTCTTTTCATCGCTTTATCGATATTCCGAATTTGCTTTTTGAATAACGATATACAAAATGATTCCGAGTTTTACGAAGAAATTATCGAGAGGTTCGATCGGGAAAATGCGCAATGACTCTCAGATTACTTCCTTTCCTTCAACTACATCAACGACTTGTTCAAGTATCCTGAAGCACAGGTAGTATATAATGAGTTCTTGAAAGAGGAAGTGTTTATGACGTTGACAGAAGACTGGGAGCACAATGAACATATTTCCACATTTACAGAAGAGGTTTATTTCTGAAGAATAAATTTACACAATTTCGAAAAGGATACCCCCGGTAAATGCAACGTGAAACAAAATTTCATCGGCCAGTACTTCCAAATTGAAGAAGGTGGTTATGATAAAACCGATAAACAACCCCCGACAATGAGCGAGAAATGAATATATTATTTTACCCAAAACGTGGAGCGTGGCATTATCGACAAGTTGAATAACATCCTCGAATACAGTTTCAATTTGATCATCGCCAACAATCTCAAACTTAAACACGATTCCCTAATAATGAACATCGTAATTCTTATCCTCGGTTTAATATGATACAGCTTCATTTGATTCATGCTTATTGTGTATATTATCAAAGTACGGCTTCAAATGAGTCGGTGATTTAAATATACGAACGAAACTGAAAAATATTGCAAAGACACTGTCAAACTGAAAACACTTCTTGATAATTTCACATTCGAAAACGCAAAGCAATACGACTGGGATCTCACTATGAGCAATGAAACACCGTCAGGGAATAAAACGGATAAAGGTTCCCCAAGAAAGGAGAACGACAATAAAAACGGGAAGACTCGGAAATCGCTAAATAATGACACTGAAGAAAAAAAACAATCTTCGAAGAAATCGAAAGAAGCCGAAGAATGATATCTCATCCAAAAAGAAAAACTGAAAATCCAGTTCAAATCAGTGTCGACTCCAATAATATTTAAGTTCTCCATTTTATTCACGAGCTTATGTTTCGTGATCTTCGCATCGCTTCAAATCGGGAACATTATTTATAATAATCAAATATATTATTCAGTCTATCTCTCCTGTAAAATCGGAATAAATTATCTCCTTCTTATCCCGAGACTTGGGCAGCTACTGAACTATGTAATTACTGCAATGTTAATCAACAGGGTGAGATTCATCAAAGTTGATAGATCGTGATATAATAAATACTCGATGATTAATCATTATAAAATATATCTTGACGTGTTCACGAACTCGATTTTCGAAAGCTTTGAAGACAGTAAATTCTCCCTTATTTACTACGAAATATTTGCCATAAAAGAGAATATCAATTTATTCAACTCGGACTACCAAAACAAGAAGTTGTTCCTTAAAAACACTTTAGAGCATGATAAGATGCTATCCGAAGGAAATAATTTATGCTGGTACTCTTCGTATTACGAAGAAGCTTTGAAGTCCGAAACATCAAGTCAAGGAACAAACGCGATTGAATTTAATGAATTTTATACGTCGATTTCCGATTACGTCTATGAATGTCGAACCGTGGCAAATGGAATAAGTTTAAAAGGATTACCCTTTGTTTACGATTTTATTCTTCAAACCATTAGCGATTGATGAGCAGACTTCATCAGAATTCCCGATGAAGAACGAGATCTTGCCAAGTTTTTAGGAGATGAAGTCCTTGTTTCATTCGATGATGTCCTCCATTTCGTATTAAAAAAGGTGAATAGACTCCACATATTTTACGTTGAACATGATGTTGTTGATTGATTTTCATACTGAGAAACAGTCGAAGTGGAGTTTTTACTGGTAGGAATCATCTTCAACATAATGGTGGTTTTAATTGTCGAGTTCGGATTTGTTGTCCATATCAAACAATATTTCCGTTATATGGATAGATTGATTTTAAAGTAGCGAACGGTAATTTGTAAGAAGAATTTAATTATTATCTAATGAAAGATTAACTGTTATTGATTGATTATATGAATCCGAAGTAAAATGGATGTACAGTTAGATCGTATATTATGATTATATTGTATATTAGAGTTAAATATTGAATTAAACATAGGTTAAAACACTCAATCTAGTGCAATATGTCCTTTAAAGCTTTGTTAAATTTATTTTATTTTTCTTCATCTTCGCTCATGTTTATCTTTGTGTTTATTCAACTTGATTCGTTGCTGTCGGTGTTCTGGGAGATTATTTTATCGACATTGTCGATTATTTTGGAGTATTCTATCGATTTCTTCTCTTCTCAAAAGGAACTGAATATATCGGAGACTCTGGATTGGTGGTCGTTGTTCATGAGAATGCTGTTTGATAACGGTGAGAACTTGTTTCTCGAGGTATTGTTAAGTAATTCCATTCTCGTTGACAAAGTGGATTTACATTTGTGGACATGGCGTTCGATAAGCAAATCCCCAAAAATAAGGATCTTGTTATTTATTGCGTTTTCATTTTTTGCTCTTTTCTCTTGTTTAGCCTTGTTAATCCGTTCTTGCGTCTGGACAATTTCGAACACGTTTTTATTTGTGACATAGAAATCGTCTTCGAAATGCGGTTTATTAATTATTTTATACACCGAGTAATTTGTGACTTTTCATTCGTTGGTGTCAGATAGGCATACAGGCCAATCGAGGTTGCATTCAAGGGAATTCGTATTTTGCTTTTTACTTTTTTGATTATTCATTCAATGGATGTTCTCGATTACCTTTGGTAACGCTTCCTTCCGCTTGAGGTTGATGTAATCCATGTTGAATTGAAATTTCTCGTTGATAAGTAAATTCAGGAATTTATCACTCTTGAAACTCCTAATCTCATCCTCGAAAAAAGTGTTTACTTCGAGCATAGTGCTGAAACTAAGGATTTTGTCTTTTAATAGGTACAGTATCGCGACTGCGGCTCTAAATAGGATAATGTTGCCTTCTAAAAATAATCAATCCCAAATAGGGATAAAGATATCTCTGCTCATGTTTTCAATAAAGAGAGAAACAAACCATTTATACAAGATATTATTTAAGCACATTTCGAACCCGATTTCGGCTCAGTGGTTATATATTTCTGATCATTGCATTTTCACGAAATTTCAAATGATTCCGCAGTCGCTCATAATACCAGAAAGTTCGCTGTAATGTTCAACAGGGAGAATCACTTCAATTACTTGGGTGAAGATCCAAAAGGTTTCTTCCTAAGAAAAAGGTTAAATGTCAATATTACAACTTACTTCGTTCCCTTCAGTTATTTCCAGTCATCTCCCGACAATAAAATTGAACCCTTGACAATAACCAATCGAAGTATTCCTTCGCGAATATGCGAGAAGAACTCTATGCAACTTATCTCACGTTGACTGGAGCTGGAAATATGGTTCTTGAGGGTACGTGCGCTTCAAGTCTACTATTATTTGTGAATCATAAGATGAGGGAATGTAATCAGGGAAGTTGTAAACAATGTTGTGATAATAATTTGGGTTTGATTTGATTTCTTGATTTGCGCCACTGGCGCACAGCCAATACTACATATAATAATTATTTGATAAAACGTTGTTGTTTCTTACCTTTTTCCGCATTGGCAAAGGCATTTGTATTTGCAAAAGGAATTTCAACACGGTATTCTCGTGTTTGTTAAACTTGGATTTATTACCGTTTATTATCTAAATCAAAGGATAAGCATAAATGATTTATTTACATTATATCCTTCCCTTTCCCATTTATATATAGGGACATACTCTACGACTTTGTTTTCTTGATTATTATTTATATTGTTATTGTTGTTATTATTTTTGTTTTTATGTTTTTCCGATTTAAGTGAAGTCATTTCAATTATTGAAGATGTGCGTTTACTGTTGTGGTGCCCCATTACTTTATTTAATTTTTATTATTTCATATAGTATTTATTATCTATCTCGACTTCGGATTTAGTGTTTTGTATTATTATTATTATCATGTTAAGTATATTTTCTTTCTGAAATATATAAATAATGAGAGAAAAAATGAAGTATATTACAAGGAATTAAATTAGAAATTCGACAGTGTCATCATCTATACGAAATGATACAAAGGTGAGAAGGAGTTCAAATGGATTATGTAATCAAATAAATAGATAAAGTAATTTAATTCTTGAAAAAGATTTGAAAGTGTATTAAAAGAAAAGGAATTCTCAGAGGGAGTTAGCTAATAAGAATGTATAAGTGGAGAAATGAATGATAACAAACTCGAACAGGTTGAATAGTTATCAATGATATTGAGATGACGGTTTTTATTGGGTAGATAAAGGTTGTAAAGGTCTTACTTGTAACTGAAGGATTATCTAAAGAATAGGTAAAAGGGAGTTGTACTGATACCAAGTATAATAATAAAACAACTCATCTGTGAAAAGAAATAATTGATGATCATATGGCTTGATCCTCAAATCTGAAATGTAAAAAGAAAATAACACTATCTACTAAGATTAATGTTGGAAATACCAACAGTTTAGATTGAGAAAAGTTGTTAAGCAAAAAAATAATTCTGATATTATAAATCATTATTATAGGCCTATACTACTCCTTTTTTAATTCTTTATTTTTTCCAGCACACCACAGTGACTCGTCTCCTTCGATTTCAGTGAAGTTACTGCACTTGGCTTATCCCTTCCAATTAATTTGTCTTTTATCCATTTTTGTTTGTTTATGTATTATTCCTATTTATCTTGTTGCTCAGTTCTTTTTATTATGTCTTTTTTGATTACAGTGGTAACTGGTAATAAAAGGGGAATAAGTATTGAAATGTTCATATTTAAAAATTATTCATCGCTCCCATCCTCCAATTTTGATAGTACCAATTTTTTGTTTTTAGCTGAAATCTATTTTTATCCCAAAGTTCACGGTTATTTTTGATAATATCTTTAAGGTTTCCCTGATTTTGTAAAAGGAAATCAAGTCGATTATTACGTGTGACTACTTTACTTTTGATTGTCCTATGAGTCGATATTCTCGTGTCTTTTTTCTCGGAAGCCCTTTTTCGTAGCATCCAATTCAATTATATCAGAGATCGAATATCACTCAATTTTTCTTTTGGTTTAGAATGTCACAATAATTATTTCAAAATATATAGCTAACTAAATGTCCGCTAGTTACCCTGGGCAAGTCATGTCACACAATAATTTCGAAAAAATAGCATACTCATCGAGCACACCGGAGAACAGATTGACTTAAGCCGAGGACGTATCAAAACTCGACACTAGGAAAAAGAAGAGGCTTGAAAGTAAGACAATGAGCCCTCTCTGATTGAAGGTTCCAAGGATGCCTAAGTCATCAATTTGACTAAGAATCAACTCCATTTAATGGCTGAGACAAAAATCTAAAGAAGGCGAAGGAATTGGAAGAATGATACTTTCATTTCTTTTCATGTTTGGAATTCCATTCTTTTATTCCAAAGGTTTCATCGGGAGATTACAAGTTTCTTTTTTTTCTAACTTCAATCTAGTGACTGGAATAATTCTCCCAATATGAAGTTAAAATATTTAGATTAATACCTATACCAAATAACTATAATAATAATTCTTTCCATCCGCATTAATGTTCATTCTCACAATTTTATCATTCTCATTTGTTCTATTTTCCACCTTTTCCATTCATTTATTTCAAAACACTCCCAATAATTATCACTACTGAGATATCTCACAATGCAGAAATATTCTTAACCTCAATTAATGTGTTTTCAAATATTAGTTAAATGATCTTATTAACTTCTTTAAACTTTAAATTCGAAATAATATGTTCAGTAAAAACATATTTCTTCATATATCAATCTCTTCATGTTTTCAATTGCTGAAACCATTTCGGTCAAATATTCCATTTGCAATTGAGAATCATTAAAATCATTAAATTCTCTATTCATCAAAACACAGTTCCATTATTCTCCTTGGCGACTCCCAGATCCTGTCTTCTTAAAAATAGCACCATACTTATATTGATACAACTCCCTATAAATATAAATCCTAACAGTATGTTATTGTAAATCCCAATTCCACTTGATTTAGTTATTAAATCGATTCGCACCAAATTTATGAATTTATAATTATCAACCAATCTTCCGATAAACGCTAATAAGAAGACAATAACCGGGGTCAGTGGTGCAACAACACTAAACAATAAAACATATCCGAATCAAATAATCAAACTTGAATACTCTTCGTGGATTGAGGAAAAGCTAATTGAAGTTAGTCAGTATTGCATGTTTTGAACGTGTTCTTGATTTTGATTTTGAGTGTCAACTTGCCTTCAATATTCTTTGTTTCGGTACCTGGCAAGTAATGGTACTCCTATTTCAATAAAGAACAATCAAAAGTAGATAATGAAAATCGAATATAATTGAACCTCGATCTCCTTGAAACAGTTTCCATTAACACATCCTTCATAGTACGGTTTATAAAATGCGATGTAAAATATTCCGCTGTAACTATTCATAAAGTCGAATAATATGTACTTTATCGCTCACGATTTGTACTTCGAAGTGAGTTTATAATGATTTTCCCAATTGTTCAGACGCTTTGAGACTGCACGATAAGCGTTTTTCATAAAATAAATGTGAACACCATTAACCAACCCTATAAATAAGGAAATATAGTAATCATGACCTATTATCCCATTAATAAAAGAGTTTTTGATTTGGAAAATCAGAAAGACTATTAACCAAGTTATTACGATCATGCAAATTAAAAATATTCAGGAAACGAATTTCTTTAGTCTCAGGACAATTGTATTATCGTATCAAGTATAGTACCCGAAGATTAATTCTTGCTTTATCGAAGGTTTAAAATTCTCATTTCAAATCGATTGCCTTGAATCATCTTTTGTTCCCCATATATATGAATATAGTTTTTCTTGTTGAATCCATGTTCTATAAAATAACGTTGCCCATATTGAATTAATTATTGCGAAAAGAAGTCACACAATTTCTTCAATGGCTAAACCAAATAATTCATTAGATCAATCCAACGAATATTTTAGATAATTGAATAAAAACATCAGCAAACTCAAAGCACTCGGGAACAATCACCAAAGAATTAGATAGTCATACCACAGGAAATAGAAGGTAACTTCTTCTCCGAAAAAGTTTCGGAAAAAGTGAATACGTTTATTATGATAACCAAAATTTCAAATATTTAAAGTGTTTGGTTGGATGTACTTTGATGGGAATTCGCTTTGATAGTTCTTATGGAATGTATAGAATGAAATTATGTTTTTTTTCTTCAGGTATGAGAATTTTCATAGATAGTCAAGGATAGAATAAATTCATCTTAATTTATCAATTGCACGAAATTTCGAAACGATTGAGTCGTGTTTTTCCTCATTAAATACATCATGATATTCATCGTTTTCTTTATATTGACGAAAAATGTTTTTATAATAACGATTAAAGTGGAAATAAGGGGGCCAATATATTGGGTTATTAATATCTCGATCTTCCCAATAAATGGGGTGTTTGTTTAATATGCTTTTAGTTAATAATGGAGAGGTAGTATTAATTGTGGTTTTGTCCTTGCTATTAATCACGTATAAATACGCGAAGGGTTTTAACTGTAAAGTGTATTCGAAATATTCCGCTCAATGATCGTAAACATCTTCGTTCCCGTAGAATTGAAGAATAAAATAATTATGTCTATTAATAAACGCAATATGTATGTGTAACCCGGAAAAATAAGAAAGAATTGAGCAAAATAGCAGGATTAAGTCCTCATACAGAATATATTTTTTAGATTCAGATTCTAAATATTTATTGATCACTTGTTCGATTAAAGTCACTGAAAAGATATCAAATCCTTCGAATCATTCAATTAAATCTTTCTTGTATTGGTCAGAAATAACCGTCTCATCAAGTAATTTCTCGTTGAAGGGCTCAATTAAAGGAATTAAATTATATTCGTTTAAATGAAGGTTTGAATCCTTGTTCGAGTTAAAGGGGTCATTTAATATTTCATTTACGTTATTTTCATTGTTAATTGAATTGTATTTTTCGTAAAATGAGGAAGGACATTTCATCAGTAAAACAAATGAAGGCTCTTGTACTTGCTCTGGGCTCGGTGAAATTATTATATTCCGAATTCCTTCTTTGTATTGGTTTAATATCTTTGAAGTTATTGTCGCTAAACTATAATAGAATTAAGTTGCTTATAATTAACCATTACTCTTCGATGCTTGATTCTTTTTCGTTTAGCATTTATTTGGATTTAGAATATCAAATTGATTTATTTTGAGAAATGAATTTATTATTTTTTTTATGTTTATGTTTATGTTGTTTATGTTGTAATATGGGGATTGGGGATTGGGGATT
>JAWNBB010013931.1:0-14269 GCA_036325645.1 Balantidium ctenopharyngodoni
AATCCCCAATCCCCAATCCCCAATAATAGAAGAAATTAGTAATGAATACTATTATTCAATTACTAATAAAAAGACCACAAATTATGAGGTATTATATCTATTATATAAATATTACAATTATTAATGTATATAATATCGATTCAAAGTGCAACATTTATTTCATTTTTCTAAAATCGATGAATCTTTCCTTCTTTCAATTTAACACATCATTGCAGATATGATCATTAATTGTAAATATAAATATAAACGCAAACAACATCAATCTCTTCCTCACCTCGAGAACACGTTACTTTATAAACATAATCCTCATTTCATACCATCATTAAAACCCTTTAAATCATAAACCCGATTATTCAATATACTAAAACCTTGAACTAACATCCAAAACATTATCAAGGTATAATATCAGTACATTTGGATTATATAATTATAATAACAAAACAACTAAAACACCTATCAAAATAAGCAGATAAAAACATGAATTAATTATTTCCATTTTTAAACTTGACTCGTAAGCAATTAATTAATATTCATATATGAATCCATATATTCTATTAATAAGCGACCCAAGTTATAATTAACAAAAATGGATGAATTAAGTGTAAGGTCCCATTTTAACATTATTCGGATTATTTAGTCATCACCCCATAAAAAATCAATAAACGAAGTCAACTTCAAAAACAAAAAATCTATTATGTCAAGCCCGCGTTCCATCGAAGCGTGTAAACAATGAGGTATTGTCCCGGAAGAACTGTACTATCAAACTCTTCAAGAATGGATCGACTCTAACCCGGAATTTCATTCCCTCGCGAAGGAATTTCAGAAATATCGTTATGAGAGCATCGAGAAGTTCCGTGTTGAATCGATTAATTTAATCAAAGAAAGAAGACAGCAGATAATAGCGGAAGAAGAGAAAAACTCGAATGATCCCAATAACAATTTTGATAACAATTATGAGGGTTATAACAAGACAGCAGGAACACAGAATCCGAACGCGTTTACAATGGAAAACAGAATGGATAGTATCATTGAGAACGAGCGAAAGGCGATTGAAAAGATCAAACATCGCCAAAAAAATGAAATTCAAAGTATTATCGAAAGTGAATTCCGCAATGAATGAATCAGGAATAAAAGCGAGAATAAAGAACGGAAATTAAAGGAGAAAGAAGAACAGTTGCGAAAGGATTTACATTTGAAAGCAATGAAAAATGAAGAAAAACGTAGAGAAAAGGAAATAAAAAGACAGAATGAATTAAATAAAAAAATCGAGGAAACCGAAAAAAGAAATCGCCAAAAACACGAGGAAGAGGAGAAAAGATTAAAGGAAATAAATGAAATGCAAAGCAAAAACGCGGAAATGAAGAATCAAAAACAACGACAAGAAATGGAAAAGGTAGAGTTACGCCGTGAACAGATAACCGCGTTTTTAAAAGAACAGGAGAAAATGCAATGACAACGTCAGAAAATGCTCGAAAAAAAAGATCAAGAACGTAAAGAGTACCATGATAAACAAAGGTTAGAGCGTTTAAAATACGCAGAATTACAAAAGCAGGAATACGACAAACGTTTACTTCAAACAAAGGTCTACGCCGAACAAAACATTGAGAAAATAAATCAGGAGATAACGCAGAAGCATAAATGATCCCAAGAACGATTAAACGAATTAATGATGTTGAGAGAAAGGTCGCTGAAAAAGCAACAGGAACTGAATATAATGAAAGCAAATCAAATACAGTTTTCATTAAGTAAATCTAAGGAAAAGGAAGCAAAGCGAAATCAGGAATACTTTAGAAAACAAGAGGAAATGAATAAATCACTTTATATGAAAGAAAATTATAAAAAGAAACAATTAAAACAACGTTCACAGAGCTTGAATAATTTGTTTCTCAGGACCGTGAAATCAAGGGAAGAACAAGAGAAAATGAATCAAAGAAACAAACGAGAACTAATGGAGAAGATGACGTTAAGTCAAGAAAAAATAAAAAATGAAAACATAAAAAAACAGGAAGAAATACGCCTGAAACAAGAAGATAATTATCTCAATCAGTATAGGAAAACACAATGAATTAAACGAATGAACCGTGTTAAAGAATACAACCATTCTAAAAAAACGGAGGAACTGTGAGAACGAGAAAGGAAATGACAAGAATTCAAAAAGCAAAAAGAAGAACTCCTTGCATCAAAGGCACAAATTGCTGAACAGGTAAATAAAGAAAAAATGGCGATTATTCATAAATTCGAGCGTGTCATGAAGAAAAGCAAAAGAATTGATCCTGAAATCGTGAAAGAACTATTCCCGGAGGATGGAGAATTGTACAATAAAATCAAGAAAATGTACGATGCTTGAAATAACGGTCAAGTTAATACCTTAAACTGCGGTAGCAATAACCAGAGCCAAAGCTTACAAAAAAACAGTATTCAAGAAGTAGAGTTTAGGCCAGAAGAACATAATGACGATTATAAAGAAATAACCAATGACAAATCACTTCATAAAACCGAGAGCAATTCCAATGAAAAAGAAATCATAAAAAAAGTGGAGGAATATAAAAATGGTCTTTTGCAGGATGTCAACGCCTTGATCATGGACGAAAGAAACAAGGAGAAAATAAGAGTTGAAAAGTATGAGATGGAAAATGATCCAGAACTTAAACAGCAATTAGAAAGAGAACTCGCAGCTGAAAGAGCAGAAGGAAATGCAAAAATAATGAAAAAACAAAGTGAATGAGACCAGAAAGTTAAGAATTATGAAATGAAATTACGGAACGGTGAAAGCCCAAACACGGGGGAGAGTCGGGATTTTGACAAAAATAATGCATTATAAATACGAGAATGTAACTAAATATCATGTTTATTCAATTAATAATGTGAAGACTGATTTATGAATCAATGACTTATGGGTAAGAATGAAAATAGTTATATTAATTGCTATGATTTTTTCAAGTAATATCTTAGATTATTTATATAATATATCATTATATGTTATTCATATATATCTCCGAGGCAATGCAAGGTAAACAAAGAAAAAATAAAGAAGGAAAAGCCGATGACCCGATGGCGGAATATTCAATATGATTAGTTATTTAAATCAAGGGAAAAGATGCCATGTTAGTTCATTTAATTATTATTATTATTGTGATGAATAGCGCTGATACAGACATATTTACACATTTGGCTGTTAGGTTCGATATAATATTTAAACATTAAATAAATATGAGAGTTGTAAATCCTGTTCCTTAAATAGTTATTTAGTGTAGAAGTTATATTTATTTCTCTTGATTTCCGTTTTACTTTACGCCTGATTTCTTTGTGGATATAACATTACTCTAATGGTACCTCCAATCGCTCTCGGTGGTAAATTCGTAAGGAATCTCGCTTTAACTGTGCCATTGTTTCCGTGTTGTGAGCAAATTCTTCCCCAAATTGTTCTGTATCCGTGTTTCGTTTTATATACATATACTAATCTTTTACCTAAATAATAAGCAGCTTCTTTCCTACTATTTAATCCTTCGATTTTTACTAATGCATGATTCTCGTCTTGCGTTGTTTTACCTCTTCTGAATCCAGTGAATATCCCTCTCACATAAAGGCGAGGCGGCTTTCCAATTATCGCTTTTCTGATTTCTTTCTCCGTTGTTTCTTTTTTGGTGGTTGTACCTTTCATTTTGGTAAATAAATATGCATTTTAGATTTATGATTTAAGCAATAAAAAATAATTGTTTAAATAATTATTTATTTATTTGTAATTAATATTGAATTAAAAGGTCAACTGTTGCTTGGAAGTTCCATACTCATTGAATTATTATTTTATGTGTTTCGCACGGTTTAGGGTAGTTGTAAAATCCCAAAAGTGTCTTTTATAATTTATTGTAATTGGATTTAGGGTTTTTCATATACTCGCTATTATAATCGTTTTTCTTAATTCTTACGGTGGTTAATCTTTGGTTGTTGTGATTTTTGATTTGTTCTTTTCATGTGGGAAATCAATTGATATAGAGAGACTTATTTAATATGCATGTGATTCTGATATCTGTTACGTTTGATTTCTGGACAAAAGTTCTTTTTAGTTTTCTATCTTCACAAACCAAGTATTTCCATAATGAGAATGTTTTTTTTATTTTTAGTTGTACTCTAATCGCCCAGACTATAATTATGGATCGTAATCTTCATTGCCTTATTATTCATGTTTGAGACATCGCGTTAATACGCAGATTTTTAAATGTTCTTGAATGTTATTTATTTTAACTTTCTTTAAACTGCTTTCGCTGATGTTACGTTTCTAATCTTCTATAAAAACTTTGCTTGAGGCTTCTCACTGTTATTGGAGGTTTCCCATTTACAATAAAAAATATGTCAACGAAGATACCGATTTAATTACATAAACAAATATTTAAATAAAAAATCCAAAAAATAATGAAGGTCAATTATATTAAAAGACCTACCAAATGTACTATCAGATCAAGGTTAACATACCGCACAAAAGGATGAAATTCTAATTTCTAAACACATTTGTCCTAGTAAAAGTGTATAAACATTTTAATGTGATCCCGGAAGAACACGAGACAAATCTTCCCAGACCTGTTCTTTGTTGTCAATAAAGTCCTCTCCAAAAGGTTTCCAAACTAAATCATAAATAAATATACTAACCTAAATTATGTGATATAAAATAACAAACACAATTCATATCGTCATGTATTATTATTTTTAAACTCCATACCAACTTTCCTACTTAACCCCTATTCTTCCTTCCTTCCTTCCTTCTTTCCTCTTCTTTTCCTTCGACTCCTTCAACAATCCCCATAACTAAATAACTTTCCATTTAAATAATCAGATTCACAATTTCCTTCCTTATTGAGTAAATTCACTGAAATATACATTTAATTGATTAATATTACAATTAAAAACATGCGTTTCATCATATTCATTTTTATTCACTTTCTAAAAATAACCGTTCAAGAATTCAAGAAATACACAGATATCGATACATTTATTTCTGATATTGAAACAATTCTTTTAAAAAGAAAAGAATTCATCGAAGAAAGATTCAAAAATAAGTGCAATATTACAACGTGTCCTCTTACATATCTCAGCTGCGTTGAGCCTTTCCCTCCCTTCATATGTAGTGAATTGTATAAAAGAACAGATTGTGAACAATGCTATGATATTATCGGTAGTTGAGTAGGACCGGAAGAAAGCACAGTAAGCATCTCAAATCAACTTCAAGCACCATCAGAGGAACAAAAGGAAATGAACTGCGCAATCGCAGGAATTGATGAATTATTTATCCAAGATATGTATACTTACCCTTTCGGTTGGCAGTTCGTGGGAACATACACCTCTGTCTTCCGTACTTTCCCTGGTCATTATGTTTGCAATTACGATCCTCGGCATCGTCCTTGGTATGTCGCCGCTTCAACCGGTAGTAAAAATTTGATTATAATATACGGCTCATCTTCCTCAATAAAAGAAAGTACAAAAAACGAAACTATTTCTAATGTAATGTCTCGATGAGTCGGTACATTAACAATGAACGATTTCATCGGTATCGTAACCTTTAGTTCGGGGAGTCATCATAAATCAGGTGAAACACTCATTCGAGCAACGTCCAAAAATAAAAGCGAAATAAATAAATTCATATCCTCAGTTCCTTTAAACGGCAAAACGGATTATTGAACAGTCTTCAAATCAGCATACGCGATGTGAGACTCTTCAAAACAAGGGGATGAGTACGGTATAATACCCTCGCAAACCATAATAGTGTTTCTTGTGGATAATATACCGATTTCAAGCAATGCGTCTATAAACGATGTCGTTGTCGAAATCGATGCTCTCGAAGAAATGTATTCATACCCCAATATCACTGTAATCAGCTACGCGATTGGTAATCCTGATATCATTCAAAGGATTAAATCCATTGCTTGCAATAGAAATGGTTTTACTGATTATATAGCGACTCCAAGTGAAGTAGGTGATAAACTGTTAAATTATTATTTCATTTTATCTAGTGGTATTACGCGTTCCGACACCGTTTGGACTGAAAGTTATATCGATGCTAGCGGTTGAGGCGCTATGATCAGTGCGGTGATTCCGTTTTACGATACAGTGTATTCAACTCCACCGAAATTGTGAGGAGTGATTGGCGTTGATGTTCTTTTGGATACTATTTGAGAATTGATTACAATAGAGGAATTAAATCAGAAAATTCTTGAAAAGGGTAAAGGATCTTCTTCGGTGTCCCTGTGATCACCTTGTCAGATGCAATCGCTAAGAGGAGAATTCAAGTGCTACAGCAATGAAAGTTGCAGCGTGAAATGAGCTGAAATACCTTGATGTAGCAACCAATTTTCAACTGTGTTCCAAGCGAGAGAAAAGATTTTGTATTTAGGAAAAATTGCGAATTGTTGTGGAGAGTCCAAGTGTAAGCTCTGAGCCGCGGTGTACATTGGTTACGTTATGATTGGTTTGATTGTTGTTACGATATTGGTGATATTGATTATAATGTTGTGTAAAAAAGAGCAGTTGTCATTGACGAAATTTAGATTTAAACCGTTAAAAGAAACGAATTAAAGCGAGGGAACGATAGGAATTCCAATGTCTATTTTGCTCATGATTACTTTAATTTAAGTAGTTAAATATCATAAATGTCGGAATGTTAATGTCGAAGCTGATGGTCAATCGATAACACAGTGTCAAGCAAAATAAAAACAAGTTGATATTGTAAATCATATTTAGATAAACGAGGGTGAGTATTGTTATCGTAATAGAATCAAACTAACACCTGAAGAAATGAAGGACTATGAAAGCTAAGATAAATAATAACACAAGACTGGTGAGACTGAAATATTGGAATGCTCATTGTGGATACTGTGTGAAGAATCATAAAAGAATAAATGAAAAAATAGTTTTCATTTTTTAAATACAACAACTGGAATAAAATGAGGAGAGTGAGACAAAGACGAAAGGATTGAATCGAGAGGACCTTAAAGGAGAATGTATAGTTAATTAGAGTAAATCACGAGGGATGTACAGAAAACCTTAACTTAGAAATAACTGATTTCGAACAAATTCAAGAAAGGGTGATGAAAAATGTTTTTTTACATCGCTATTTCATACAATGAATCTAAGCAAGGAAACGCACTCATTAATTATGGAGGAACATTTAAGAAATATTTGCATAGATGAAGGAGTATAAGGTGCCCTTGGAGCGCAAGAAAAAGGAACAGTTAATAAGCAAAATAAAAACAGAAGAGAATTATGTTGGATATGAAGTTATAGCATCAGTTAAATTAATCTCGCAAGATACTGAGAAGCTGGGATAAAGACAAAGATAAATGGCAATACATATATCCTTGGGCAGGAATATTGTATCAAATGACAAATTTACCATTTAAAACTTCGGAAAGGGAACAATTATTGAAGACAAAACTACGTAAGACATTTAACAGACATAATTAAAAAAGATTTGGACAAAACAGCTCCACAAATAAATAACAAAAACCATATTTAAAAATAAATTACAAGACTGAGCAAACAATAATAAGTAAATGAGAAATAGGAATAGGAATAGGAATAGGAATACTCAAATTAAATTGTGTACTATGAAATAAAAGTAGTTTAAATAATTATACACTTTTAACACGAACCCTTTATGAAAACAAACAAAATACATCTCCCCTTTCTCCACGAAACAATGTGGTCTCAAACTAAGACGATATATTAACTATAAAATATTAAGAAACTTACAACTGCAATGGAAGTAAAAGAATAAACTAGTTTCAAATCAAATTAAGAAACAAATATATTAAATAGAGGAAGATATTAATGGAAGATATGTCAAAGTAAAAATAAAAGCAATAAATAACAATCAAGAAATCACAATGATATCTTGAACCAGACAATGAGAATCATTTGGAGATGCTCCCAAAATATCATTTTCTAACTCAGATATTATATGAGGAGATATGAACAGGGCAAAAACAAATATATTAATATTGGATATAATATATCACTTCACAGCCAGGGATAAACAACTAATTTCTATAAAACACCCAAATAACATCTCTGAAGAGGCGAACAAAATAGTAATTCCTTAAAGAAATTCATACAATGATCTCTAAAAAATCAGTAACCATTGACTCAAATAGAAACATTAAAATTAACAATGGAAGCGAATTACCGACAACAACTGAAGTTATTGAGGAAAACAAAACAATTAATGAAGACAATGTTAATTCTAGAACTTACTTTTTATAGTAGTGATTCAAACCCTTAAATCCAAATTCCAACATAATACAATCATTAAAAACCGTTTCATTAATTAATTTCTTGTGTTTTACTTCTACTCATCTCACTTCAATCGTTGCATTTGTATTTGTATCTTTACACAATGTCATTTAACTTTATCGATAACAAATCAACTCCATATCTAACTCACAAGTTTCATTCACTACACATATTTATTAATCTTCCTTACCTATTCAAAACCTTTAATTATCCTTTCTATTATTTTAATAACCTACAAACCTCTCCGTTCCACTAATGATATTGTTTTCATCACCATCACCATCATCATAATAATAATAATAATAAAGCAACAGAAAAGAATAACAAAACAAAACAATTAAAATCCTTAATATTATATTATTACTCTTAATAATACCCACTCTCTTTCATATCTAATTCGACTCTTCTCATATTTTCGTAAATGACTCCGTGTAAATATCAATTTGAGACAATAGCGTATCGAACTCCTCATCGATGAATTTTCCGTATTCATTTCTTCACGTACTTCACTCTTCAATGTTTCTTTTAACCGCATTAACACTTTCCTTACAATGTTCATGCTCATTTGTTAAATTATTTCAACGATTACTTATATCATTGTATCTGCTTTGATTCTCCGTGATTTCCGCGTCTTGTTGCGCTTTTATTTCCTTGTTTTTCTTAACATTTTCAATTAATATTTTATTCGAATTAAATATTTGTCTTTTCAGCTCCTCAACTTTTTCGGAAACCCCTCAAAGAGTCTTTTGTTTAACGCTGATCACTTCAGTTTTCATTGATTTCTTTTTGTCTCATTCTATTCATTTTAGTTGCTCACTGTCATATTTACTATAATTACCATAATATTCCTTTAGTAACGTTTGGATTGTTAATATGTTACTAAGAATTATTTCGTTTTGTTTGAGTTTAGTTTCGTTGTCGTTTGTCTCTTTCAGCAGTTTCTCGTAATTTTCTTTCGTTTCTTGAAGGAGTTTCTCCATTTTCTCAGGCGATGTCACTAAATCTGACTTTAATTTAGTGATTGTGTCGTTATATGTTTGATGTCACGAGTCACTTATTCCGATTTTCTTATCAATTTCGATGATTTCAGATTTGATCTGTTGAAGCTCCTGGTCGGTGAGTAACATTGTTGTTGTTAGTTCACCTTTCTGGTTTCTACTATTTTGTATTTCGGTGTTTAACTCGTCCTTCACTTTTAACTCCTTTTCCGTTTCTCCTTCTCATTTCGAAAGAATCGATTTACACTCTTCCAAACTGTTTCCAGTTGCCTTTAAGGATTCCTCAGAGCTGAGATATGTCTCTTTTCATTGTTGATATTTATCTAACTCAGCGAGACGGAATTTGTAAAACTTTATTATTCGACTAAGTATTCATTTTGTTCGTTTCGGTGTCGGCCGGAAGAGATCGAGACGGTTGTAATTATCAACTCCAAGAGTAACAGTTACAAACTCCTTAGTATAACTATAAAGTTTTAAAATGTAAATCGACCGTTCATGAATGTTGTTATAAACGAACATTTCTAACGCTTTGTATTCAACCTTTCATTTCTCCTTTTTTATCGCTTCTAGTTTATCCAACAACGATACATATAACTCAACGATGATATCTGGATCGCATTGTTCAAGGGTTGCTTTGCTAATCGCATATCCCAACCCGTTACAAAAGTCAACGATTTCTTCTGTTTTGAGAACTCTTTGCTCCATGCAGTCAGTATACAATTTAAATTATTTTAAATTTATATTTACTACCTTAAATAAACCTCAGTCTTCGCTGTCGATAATTTTATACATTACGAAGCCGTTGACTAAAGCAGATACCATTAAAAATAATAACATTATAATGGATACTAGGCAAGATTAAATAAGGAGTTATTGTATAAAAGTTATTCAATTACCTTGATCTATTAGATATATCAGTACTATTTTCATTGAATTCCGGATTGATCAAAGTTCGATATTCGTAATAATATAATAAAATAATTAAAATATTACATGGACCGTTCTGGGAAATCCGACAGCAATTCTAACGATAAAAAAGACGATGAATCGCCCCCGCAAAAGAAGCAGAACAAGAAAAAGAAGCATCGAAATGAAGGTAAACACGTCTCCGATAGTAGAATTGACTCCGAAGGGAATGAATCGGATAATTCTCATAAAAAGAAAGAACCTCCCAAACAGGCAAAAGAATGAATCGCGGAGAATTTCGTGTTACTCACCGAAATCGGACATGGAGCGTTTGGTAAAATATTTTTATCGTTTAATATACGGGATAATATTGAAGTCGCAGTAAAAAAGGAAATAAAGCAACACCAGAAAGTGCCTCAATTGCGCACTGAAACAAAAATATATCAAACAATGCTAAACATACCCCTCAACTCAGATTGATCCGGGTTAAACGCGGTAGAACAGGAACCAGTGCAAGGTGTTTCTAAGTTTTATGGTATGGGGGAACTGGGTAATTATTATTATTTAATTATTGAATTCCTTGGACCGAATCTAACAGAGCTCCTTAATTACTGCGGTAAGAAACAGTTCACTATTGTGAGTGTATGTTGATGAGCCTGACAAATCATCAATAGAATTGAAAACATGCATAAGAATAACTTTATCCACAGGGATATCAAACCGGAGAATTTCGTGATAGGTACTGAAGATAAGTCTAACATCGTGTTTTTAATTGATTTCGGTTTAAGTAAACGATATAAAAACCCTAAAAATGGCCAGCATATTCCTTATCGTGAAGGGCGTTGTTTAACCGGTACTGCACGGTATGTAAGCGTGAATACACATTGAGGCATCGAACAAAGCCGTAGGGATGATTTGGAGAGTATCGGATACGTTTGAATATTTTTTCTCAAAGGTAGCTTACCATGGCAAGGATGAAAAGGAGACAATGATAAATACACACGAATAATGGAGAAGAAGCTGCAAATACCCACAGAAATATGATGTTATGGGTTACCCGACGAAATCGTGAGCTATATCAATTATTGTAAAAGCATGCGCTTCGAAGACAGACCTGACTACGACTACCTCCGGGGATGATTCGTGAAACTATTATGCACAAGCACGACAATGTATGGAATTACAAAGGAATATTGAAAGTTCGACTGGTGCATCGAGGATCAGAATCTTTTATGGCAGTTCTACTCCCAAGACAGATTGAATGCACAAATCAATTCGAACGCGAATAGTACAAGAGGAATAAGTAATATAATTAAAAAAAATGAGACTCCCTTTGAAGGGATTGAATCGAAGCCTCAAGGGAAATGACTATGTCAAATAAAGGAAACAAATGAACTTCGTGCGAAAACCGAACTGGAAATAAAGGGAGATGATTCGAGTATGAGCGTGGATTCGAATAAAAATGTAATGAAGGATGAGGTAACCGTTGTAGAGAGTAGGTCGAATAACAATATGAATATCGCGAGTAAAAAGGATGCTGAAGAGAACGAGAACGAGGACGAAGACGAGGACTCGGAAGACACAGTTAAAATTGAGTTTAATGGGATATCACAAGCGGAGCTGTTCAGGGAAAAGTTCAATCACGTTGAAAAAAATGAAATTATGAAAACAGAGAAAAACGATGATATTGATAAATATATTGAATCGATCATGCAAAGTTGTACTCTATGTAAAGGCGTTTCAATCGAGGATATTAAACAAAAGTCCACGATACAAAGCCAGAGGAAAAATGAGGAAATTAATAAAGATAAACAAAGCGGTGATACCCTTGAAGCAGCGAATCAATGACCAGACAACGTGAAAGAATTAATAAATGCAAGTCAATCGAAGAAAAATGAAGACGCTGTTGTCAGCGAATGTTCCGTGGGTTGAGTTAATGAAAAAGAAAGCCAAGAGAAATCGAAGAAAGTAGAAGACAATAAAATACAAGTAATCGAACAGCCAAAGGATGTTAATGAAAGGGATAATAATAATAATAATAATAATGAAATCCTTGAAAGTCAAGTGGATCAGGATCAGAATAAAGAGATAGATAATTCTAAAGCCACGAATATCATGGATTTCAAGCCGAACATAAATCAATCCGATATCCCAATCGCCATCGGTGGATCGGAGATAAAAAAATCAATCATTAAACAAGACAATGCCATATCCGGCAGTGGCATTCAAGACTCTTGCATTATCACTAGAAAGAAAGTCGTGATAAACGACCAGGTCATTGGTTCGCAAATAAACAAAAAAGGTGAAAGCTTTGAAACCATGATCCGTCCCAAAACAAGGAAAAATACGAATCAACAGCTTAAAAATTCGATAAAAAGCCAAAGCGGAATCGAGATGAAACTAGCGAAAGAAAACTTGATAAAAATATGTAACGATCCTTTAACGAACTATTACTCGATTCTTAGCATATTGGGTGAAGGTTCATATGGTAAGGTAAAGAAAGTGAAGCACTTATCCCTCGGAGAAATCAGGGCGATGAAAATAGTGAACAAGAAATCGCTTTCAAGCTCCAAAGAAATCGAGGTACTCAGTAAAATATCCCATCCGAACATTATCAATATTTTCGAGATTTTTGAAGATTCGAAAAAGTATTACATCATCACCGAATTCTGTGAGGGAGGGGAACTGTTCGATGCTATCACAACAAGAGGCTTTTATAGCGAGTTCGACGCCGCGGCAATAATGAAACAAATACTTCAAGCGGTTAATTACCTGCATCATACTTCAATAGTACATCGTGATTTAAAACCAGAAAATATTATGCTATTATCAAAGGAAGGAGATTTAAAGTGAATTGACTTCGGAACGGCGGTTGATAAGCCCAGGAATGGAAGAAAATTAAAAAAGTTCATTGGAACTTCGTATTATATCGCGCCTGAAGTTATCCAGGGAAAATACGATGAGAAATGCGATATTTGGTCATGCGGTGTAATTTTATATATTCTATGATGCGGATATCCTCCCTTTAACGGCTCAAACAATAACGAAATCTACAAGAAAATCCAAAATTTCCAACCTGAGTTCAACAACGACGAATGGGCTGAATGCTCCACCGAAGCAATTAATTTAATTAAACTCATGCTTAAAAAAGACCCAAATTCTCGCCTGAGTGCCGACGAATGCTTAAATCACAAGTGGTTTAAAATATGAAGCAACAACGAATCAAACAAACGAAAGAGCCCAATCGCAAATCGAAACAAGGAAAAAATAATCGATAAAATGACAAAATTCGTCCAGCAAAACAAGTTCAAACAAGCGGTTCTGCAATTCATTTCCACTGAGTTTAATCTCAAAAAGGAGGAAGTCGAGTTAAAGAAAATGTTCAAGGAATTTGATAAGGAAGATAAGGGTACCATATCAAGGGATGTTTTCGAAAAACATATTAAAAAGATTTACGGAGAAGTCATCGCCATTGAAATATCAACCGAATGCTTCAATAAAATCGATTTAGACGGAAGTGGAGAAATATCTTATAATGAGTTCTTAACTTCTGTTATGGATAATAAAAAGATTCTTACTGAAGATCGACTAGAAAAGGCGTTTAAATTATTTGATCGCGATGGGAACGGATTATGAAGTGTTGATGAAATCCGGAGTTTCTTCGGAGGTGACGAAGCGACTTGGAAGAAAATACTTCAGGATGTTGATCAAAATGGTGATGGTGAGGTTGATTTTTCCGAATTTAAAACTATGATGCTCGGGTTTGATAGGAATGAAATATTAGGGGAAACGATTAATAATGACGAAGAAGAACTCGAGGAACGAGATTATAAAAAGTAAATAGTATTATTGGAATTGATATTATAGTTAACTATGACTGAAAATGTAATATAAATTCATATAAAAAATTGTATTCAAGTATTTGTAATTTATGTTGATTGAGGATAGGTTAATAAGGAGATATTTCAAAGAAAAGAAATTATTGGCATAATGTGTAACTTATAAAGGAGGATACCGATAAGCGACAAGAACGGGAAGGAAAAAGGGGATTGGGGATTGGGCCCGGGGATTGGGGATTGGGGATT
>JAWNBB010014015.1:0-10679 GCA_036325645.1 Balantidium ctenopharyngodoni
GGGGATTGGGGATTGGGGATTGGCGATTGGGCCCACTTTTGATTGTTCCTAAATAATTAGGACAATACTATTTATAACTATAATAACAATTAATATAATACATTTATGTCTATCTAATTTCCTCAATACCAATCATCTTCATCATATAATTGAAACTTGGGACAATGGGCTTTAAAGTTGTGGCCGTTGCAGCATCTCCAGTATTTTATATTTTTTATTGGTGTATCTTTAGTTGTAACCTTTCATGTTTATCTTGTTCTATCGTTCATTATGTATCAATTATTTTTCTAAGTTGTTTTTTGTGTTCTCCCACCCGGTTGATTTCCTTTTTCCAAATTGTTTCGCATGTCCTCTCACTCTCTCGTCTCCATATTATATTTCTATAAATATAATATACAATCACTTAATCTACGATAAACCCGATCGGTTACTTAAATAACCAAGTCACCTCTTCATCTAGTTTAACTTGATATGATCTTGGCAACTTGAAAGAATGGGAAAATGAGTCATCGAATCAGGTTACTCAAATAAGAAATAATACTTCTCACACTCTGTTAAATTAAATACATAAACATAAACATTAACATTAATATAATAAGCGACTAGCGATTTAATTTACAATTTTCAACTCTTCACTTATTTTATTTCCTTTGCATATCAATTTAAACTTTCCTGTATCCACATTCTTCCTATCTTTCGGCTTCGCATTGGCATAATCAAAGACCACTTTTAACATGTCCTCACTGACTTCCTTTACCAATTTTTTTGTAATTTCTGTTGAATAATCCCACGCGGGCGAGGAGTTGACCTCGATTCAATAGCAGTTTCATTCTTCGTCTACCATGATATCGTATCCGAAGACTTCATGACTGTTTTTCCTATCCCAGATCTTATGTTTCGCGCTGTGGAGGCTTAGAATCACGATTTTTTGTATTTTTTTTTGTATTTCAACCCAGTGATCTTTGTCGTTTCCATATTTGTTTTGTCAATATTCTTTGAATTGGTCTATATCCCACATGTTCCCGGGGATGGTCTTGTTATGAAAATTCTCACAGTGCTTCGCGATTGAGTTATTGGTTAGATGCGAATATTTATTTTTAAAATTATCTATATCGTAATCCTCAGCACCGAAGCGTAAATACGGTGTTTCAAAAAGCCAAATTGTTAAGGGGTTTCAGTCGGTTACTAAAACCCATTGCCGGATATCGAATTTCCGATTTCAAATAATTCAAGGATTTTCAATATACTTTTGCGCAAGGATTTGAACGGTTGATTTCAGGTACTGTAGGATATCAATTCAACTGTTTACGCAGTGTATACCGCGACCGCGGGAAAGACCGCAGGGTTTTATTATCCAAATGTTTTTACTTCCATTCATCTTATATTGCACTTTTTGTGGGTCTCGTTTCAACCGCTCGATTAACGAAGTTATTATCGGAAGGTAGTGCGATATCTCAGTATTAACATTATTAGAAGAAGAAGATTGCTTGTTATTTTCATATTTAAACTGATTTAAAAACTTACTTTTGCTCCCTCAACTTCTGGAGCGTCTCGTGCCGTCTTTATCACCGTCCTCGTTGTTAATATTAATATTGTGACTTATTGGCTTGATGAAATGGTTTCAGTGCTTGCGCTTCTGCAGTTTCGATATTTGTTTCTGATACATGTTATTGTCTTCTTCGCTAATGATATTCCATTCGTCATCAGTTATTAAATACACGCCGTTCTTACGCTGGGTGATATTATAATCCCCAAGTATAACATCTATTTTCCTTGATACAATATCAATCGCTGTCTCCACAATCACACTCGAATACTTCACGTTTGCGATTTTGTCTTTACTTTCATAGACGTTTCTAAGTATACAAATCGCTTTGTTAGTTTTATAATCTTCTCAAAAGTCTTCGTAGTCGAACTTCTCGGTTCAGTTATAGCAGCGCGGGAAAAAATTATCGATGTCAATTCCCTTGAAATATCAATTCCGTCAGTTACTTAGTAAGCCTAATTTGCGGGTGATTTCCGAGTTTTTCCAGAAATGGCCGATTATTTGATGTGGTTCAAGGTTGGTATAAGGTATATCTGATGTTTTAATAGTGAAAATATATTCGAAATTAGTATTGTCGCTTGTCGGGACCCACCCGCGTTCAGTTAAAGCACGGATTAAGTCGGGGTACCCGCCGGAGACGAAGAAGGTTTTCGGTTTTTGTTTGATGTTATTATTATTATTATTATTATCTTCTTTATGTGTTATAGTAGATCCTACATGAATTTGTGGAAGAAGGGTTTTATTGCTGAGCGAGTTTGATGAAGGTTTCGGAATTAGTTTTTTATTTCATTTCTCCTGTGGTGTCGTTTGACGGAGACGACGAATTAAGATTAGTTTATTATTATTCTTATTATTTTCATCGCCTGGAATTATTGTTGGTGTTACCGGAGCTCCACACGCTGTTCCCACTTGTTTCTTCTGTCTCTTTCTATCAGTTATTTTAGGGAGTTTATTTATGTTTTGATTTATATTGCTATTTTCTTTGATTTCCGTTCAGGTCTTCGAGGGTTTATACGATTTAAATATTTTATTGAATGTTTCGATTTTATCATTGAATTTATCCATTGCTAGTGTCGAGGTTATCGTGTTGTTAAAGGAAATAAATCTGAATTTAAAGAAAAGATGATATATTATACTGGTGATATCTCGCGGATCCTCGATAATTGTGTCTTTGATGTTCCTGGTATTTGCGGGAAGGTTCGGGTAATTTTCAGTTTCGTTTTGGTTGTGAATTTCGTTTTGATCTTCATCGTTATCGTTGAAGTCAATATCTGGTAAACGATAGGAGATTATGTTTTCCATTTAATATATTTAAATTATTTGTTTATGTTTATACTTCGAGATATCTGATATTGATAAATGGAGATGTCCTCGAATTTCTTCTCCTTCCTCGTGATGTTTATTTTTATTCGTTTAATCATCGGTGTTTGTACTCTCATTGGGATAAGATAATAGTATCGCGTCGAGGAAAGGAAAGGAGAGGAGAGGAGAGTTATTAGTTGGAAGATAAATTAATTTTGGATTCATTCATCGAATGTCAATCCAAGGAGAATGGTTGTGTGCAGAAGAATCAAAAATAAGAAAACAATTGATGAAAAATAAAATGGAAATTACTTTGGATTACTACTTAATTTAATAATCTCAGGGAATGAGAAAATATAATTATGGAGATTACAATGTTTCATCACCATTCAGTGAAGTTAAATAATAATAATAATAATAATAATAATAATATAATCCAAGTATTGAAAAATAGAGATTCCTTCTTTCGTATCTCCTCCCTCCCCTCATCTCCCCTTTTATGAAATCAAATGTCTCATGTCGACATTTTCACCTTGTTCGTTACACATCAATGACATTAGTGAGCGTAAAAATAAATGATACATCTTCCCGAAGATAAATTAGATAATAAAATATTAATATATAACTTAAAAACATTATCGCAAATGAACGGCAATTTCTACAAATGATCCCCTGCTGTTAAAAGCAATGAATCCTTGAACAAATGCATTTTCAGCCTCCGCCAAATCTTCCCTTCGAACCTGAACCTTTACACACTTATCTATACAATTCGGTGATTTCCTATCATCCTAATTACAAATTATATTCTCGAATCAAACCACACCAAGGAAAATATCTGAGATCCCCTTTATATATTATTGCTTAAATCTTGCATGCTTCGTTCCCCTCTTTTCGGCCAAGCGGATATTTATCTCTTCGTATCGTTTTTAATTATTATACTATTATGACTCAGCTGCTTCGCCTTTTACCTTTGAGTTAAGTATGAGCTGAAATACTCCAACTATGTGAAGTGAAGCCTTGCTTACGTCGTTTTCTTTTTTATTATTGCTTCGCAGTTCATCAGCGAGATACTAATGCTTTCATTTTTAATTGTTTATTCAAAGACGAGTACTGAAAATATCCAGACGAAGTATCTCGAAAACGTACAGAAGTTTAACTTCGATTTATCGTTTAACACTCATACTCTGCTCGGCATGAACATATTTTCCCTCATCTGACTCTACGTGATCAACTACTGTTTTATCAGTGTGATGTGTAATGATCTCATCACCCCGAACCTTTGTAAGTGCGTGGTTGATGACGATAAATTCATAGAAAAAAAACGTGATCAAAATAAGAACGTTTCCTATCTCGGTATCAACGTGAAGGTCACGAAGTGACTCGCACATATCCTGTGCATCGAATATAACTTGCAGGGTGTTCTATCGATCTCGTTTTTCTTCGAAGACTCCGTCCAAAACGTTTGCAAGTTCATCTTATCGTGAATAGTTCTGCTCTTTCTATGATTGATATTGATCGACTATTTGAAACAGAACCTCAACACTTACGGTTGTATTAATAATTGCGTGATACTTGGTAATATACTAATTCTAATGGCAGTCATTGAAATTTTAATTTACATCTTCGGCGATCACTCCTATTATAACAATATAAATTATATCATTTTCAAATATTTTGTTGGGATAACCTCAGGGATATTCCTAACGAAAATGTTGATAATGTTTAAATACGTGAACAAACGGAAGACCCTGCTCTGAAACCTGTTGAACAATAAAGTGGAATTTAATTACCAGGACACAATATTCGCGATTGATCATCTATCGCAAAAGCCGATCATCACCCAGTCTCGCGCGGATATCTACTTTTGAATTCAACATTTTAATTCTTGCTCGAATAGTAACTGCACTTGTAGTGAATGCTACACGGAGTATCTAAACGACAACCTACACAATTGGGTTATCAACTTGTTAGAAAAGAAAATATTCCGCGATAATCAGTACAGCAAGCATAAGATACTCAAAGCGAACAGCCTTTGAATCGAGATCAAGTACCATTACTGAATAACGAAGAACTTTATCAAAGTCATCAACTGAATTCAATTTTACATTCAATCGTCACACAATAAAATATCATTGAAAACTAAGTATGAACTATACGAAATCTTGACTTTGATCATCTGATTCCTGAGGAATAGAGATACCATTTCTTCCTCTTTCCAGAGCAATCTCGAACACTTTCTCCGAGAACAGGAGACTTATGCAAATATCATAAAACATTCCGAGACGTGAATTAACAACTGAATTAAAATCAACAACAGTCGCGAAATGAAAACGAAAAATAATAAAATCAGCTTCACGAGTCACGAGTTCACGCAGTGGATAATGACGTACAATGAATCGAGGATACATTGAAAGAAGGAGGTTGATTTCATATTTGGAAATCTAAAGCTGAAACGAATACACAATATCAAAGTAAATTATCTAATTTTATGAATTCAAAACTGAATCAAAGAGGAGATCGTTCCAGGGAATACATTGCAATCATTTGATGATATTGTCAACACGAAGGAGGAGAAGCAAAAAATGTTTATTATTCTCAGTCATGACCCACTCGAGTCGTCGTTGACAATTAAGTATGCGTCGTGTGAACTTATCGAAGATTGAAAGTACGAAATGAAGAATGTCCTCGATAAAAACATAAACATTCTTCTACTAAAAGAGATGGAAACGTCGCATAATAAAGTGATTCAGCATTACTGATTCAACAATAAAAACAAGATTTACTCCGAATCCAAAGAGCGAAGAGCCATCGTGCAGGACAGCAACGGATATATTATCGGCTATAACATGAGCATCACAATGCTCCCAAAACTAGAAGAATTGGATATTATAATCTACTGAAAAAAATGAAGTGAATTCAATAGGAAAAGTCAATTGATTTGAAACAAGAATTTTTCAATGATTAGCAGCAATGAGATGTTCTTCGAGAACTTCGGAATTAACAAGGAAATGACCCGGAAGGTGGACATCAGCTGGATAAAAGTTTTTGGAATCGAATACAAGAGCAACGTCAAAATGTATCGATCGAATAATATCAAAGGTCTTTGCTACATTAACTCACTGTGAGATATTTTCGTGGAGATGAACAATATTCGAGATGCGATAATAAGACTGAAAACAAGGCTATCGAATGAAGTGAAATGGGATATCAGTATAAAACGTAAACGGTGAGCGTCGTATCGGTACTATTGAATAACTATAAAAAATATCGTTGATCAATGCGAGGATGAAGGGCTAATCGGAAACCATGAAGCAATAAACAATGTGGATTCAGAGCCGATCTCTTCCCCGACTTGTGAAAACACGAAAAAAACTAATCAAAAAGACATCACTCCGGATACATATGCAAAGGGTACGATTTGAAACGATTCTTCGCGACCGTTTTTTGCGAATATCAGCCAATTAAAAGGAAGCATTCTCTCTGATTATAAACATCCCATAAATAAAAACTCACAGACTCGCAAAACAAAAAAAGAGAATAAAATATCAAAACAAAGATTACGGAACTATTGATTTTCACTCCCTTTTACTAGGATTTACCTATCGATATGCACTGTGTTTATCGGTTGACTTTTGTTCAATTTCTTCTTTTATAAACGCTATTCTAAGTACAGTCTCGATTTGTTCCAAGTTATTAAAAATATCATTTCAATTAACTCCGATTTTCTTTTCATCGCATGATCCATCTTTCGTATTTGCTTTATTCAGGATAAAATTCAGCCGAAGTCGGATTGATATTCGATAATACTCAAACGGTTTTATTCTTGAAACAACGATTGACTCTTAGATTATTTCAGTTGCTTTAGAGAGATCAACGATCTCATCGCCTATCCCGAGGCTCAGATCATATACAATGAATTTATAAAACAGGAATCGTTCATCACTCTCACCGAGGATTGGAAGCATTATGTGCACTGATCTACATTTACCGACGAAGTCTACTTTTGAAGGTTCAACTTGAACAATTTCGAAACAATCCAAGGTGACAAATGCCAAATCCAAAAGAAATTCTTAGGTAGATACTTCGATATTCAGAATGATGTTTATGAGAGTGGACCAGACCCGCCAACGACAAATGAGAAACTGGTTTATTACTTCACCGAAAACGTGGAGCGAGGGATAATCGATAAACTCAATAACATTTGAGAATTTAGTTTTAATTTAATCAACTCCACCAATGCACTTCTCGCTTCTCGTTCATTGATGATTAATATCATACTCATCGCAGTTGGTGTGATGCTAAACAGCTTTATTTTCTTTATGTTTACAGTCTATGTACTTCAAGTCCGACTTAAAATGAGGGAGTTGTTTAAATACACAGAAGACAGTGAGAGCTTTTGCATAGATACCATAAAAATACAAAATTGATTATTTAATTTCACATTTGAAAACGCTCGAAAGTTCGAGAATCGTATGTCTCTAAGTATGCAGCAAAGAGCCTCGAATATCAATCTCGGAATAGATAATCAAGTACCAACTAAAAGCTGAATAAAGAAAATGACGAAGGAAGAGCCGTGAATTAAGCCTGGAAATATGAATAACAATCATAACAATATCAGCAACAATTCACACAATCACGAATATATGAACATAAAGAACACTTCAATGAATCTGCCAAGACGGAAACGCCCACATGAAGAAGAAGACTTCGAACTCGAGTCGATTAAAAAGGAAGTATTGAAAAAGCAATTCAAATCAGTGTCGACACCGAAATTATTCAAACTATCAATTTGATTCTCTGTTTGAAACTTAATGATGTATATGGTTATTCAAGTGGTGAATATGGTGTTCTGTAAATCAATATACTATTCACTGGACATCTCGACAAAAATAGGGATAAATTATCTGCTTTTAATGCCGCGTTTAGCCCAATGATTGAACTTTGCAATTACTTCAATAATAATAAATAAGTATAAATTCATACAGGTTGAAAGAGAATTATACAACAGATATTCAATGGTCAACCATTACAAGATTTACCTCGATGTCTTCTCAAACTCGATGTTTGAGAGTCTTGGCGATAGTAAGTTCTCTTTGATCTACTATGAAATATACGCTATTAAAGAGAATATTAATTCTTTCAATTCAGATTTTCGAAACAATCCCTTGTATCTGAAAGAAACCAGTATATACGACACGAAACTCTCAGACGAGAATAAATTATGTTGATATTCCTCTTACTTCGAGCAAGCTCTGGGATATGAAACAACATATAAAGACGAATACAATATTAATTTCACCGAGTTTTATTCCACAGTTTCAGAATATGTTTACGAGTGCCGAATAATCGCAGATGAAATCAGCTGAAAAGGCCTAACATTTGTATCCGCTCTCATGCTTCAGACTCTCAGCGATTTATGAATTGAATTCGCTCGTTATCCCCAGGAAACAATGAACTACACCCTTTTTCTAAGTAACAAAGCAATGATAAACTTTGATGAGCTATGACAATACGTATGTAAAAAGGTGGACACTTTATATAAGTATTATGTTGAAAAGGATATTACCGAATTGTTCGCATATTTACAAACTGTTGAAATGGCATTTTTATTCATTTGAATTCTTTTTATCGTACCAGTTGTTTTAATTGCTGAATTTATCTTTGTAAGAAAAATCAAGCAATACATTCATTTTCTCGATAAGCTGATTATCATAAAATAGTGTTTGCGGAAGAAAGATAATGAAAGCTTATTCGAAAAGATATGATATATTAAATATATTTTATTGTATTAATTGTGTTTAGTTTTATTTTTAATTATGTTTGTTATTTTGAATTATGCTATTATTTTGAATTGTAATAAAGTTTAAACTTGAGGAATATCTTGCGAGATGTTGTTGCTCAGTTGGGATTTATGTTAGTTTTTAGTTAAAGAAATTGATTTTTTTGATTTGAATAAAAGGGTCTAAGCTTGAGGGTGGATGTAGTCAAGGACCTGATAGATAATTTTGAAGATTTCAAGGAATGGAAGATTAAGGAGGATGAACGATGATGTGAAAATTGGACTTTTATCGGTATAAATAACTTCTGAAGGAATAAGAAGTTAATGAAGCGAAAGACAAAACGTAAAGCTTTAAACAATATTTATCTCATGTTAAGTGTGATCAATGTGTGAAACAGGACACGCAAAAGGAAACTGCGTAGAACACAGGGTTATCTTTATATTTTTTCGTTACAATCAACAGAATAAATTTATGGTAATTATATTCTATTTTAAATCAAAAGGAAGGAAATTAATGAAATTAACACAGAAAGGGAGGAAACAAGAGACAGAAGATTGAAGATGGATTCATAGAGTATAGGGAAAACCACCAATATAATTGGGTGCAGAAAATGTAATGAAAACTACCAAATAAAAGAGAAAAAAGCAAAAATAATTGACACCTTCACGAATATTCAGAAGGAATTTTCTCACACTGATGTCAAAACTGGGAGCGAATTATTACTCTTATCATTGAGAAAACAAAAAGCGGCTGATGAGAGAAAGCTTTAAAGCCCTTACATCAAAAGGAGGGAGTAATAATAAAAGTAAAACATTACTCGGAACGATATAATTTACGACATTAAAGCAATAATACAAAAATATGACTGAGGAGATTTTACAACAAACAAAATAAAAGCATATTATTGCTGCTTTTATAAAGCAGTATTGAAATTGATAGGACAAAACCAGTCAATATTTATGGAGCTCAGAGTTCTAGTGGAGGAATTGCAAAAAGCACAAATCGATCAGAGCTTTATCGAAGCCCGAGAATGAAAGATAAAAATGAGTTAATTGAAAATGTACTTAATAGCCATTATCGGGCTGGACATGAAGAAATTTACGCTGTCTCAGCACAGGACAATATGCTAATAGCAATAAATAATACTGAAAAAAACTGGATATTTATACATTCGGAAAACTGCGATAAGTATAACACGATCGCATTCGTAAAATACTACACATCTCAGGATTCCGAAAACGGAAATCATAACATCGCTCGTGTATAAAAGTCTTGAAATCAATAAAGGAACAAATATATTCTCTGACAGTCAAGACAAAAGAGAAGAAGGTCTTTATGTAAATGAATTAACAACATTGATATGGAATTGCCCATCGCTGGGAGAGAATATAAAGAAAATATTTTTATCGGATATTTTAATATCAAACGGTATCGAAATCGCCATAGTATGCGAAACCTTCCTAAGTTGCGACAATGAATGGTATCAAAGAGGAAAACAAAAAATACAGTGAGAATGGAAGGATGTGCAGTGATTATTAAAGAATCACTCAACGCCAATGTTTTAGTAACGCTATCGGATGAAGAAGGAAGATATATTAAAGTAAGACTCAGTCATAAAACCAATCATAATCAATCATATTCAATCGCAAGTACTTATGTGGAGCCAGACGGCAATATGGAACAGATTCCACAACTTGTTCTTGAAAGCAATTACCTCGGAGGAGATATGAACCATAACCCGACTGATCTTACACAAAGGGAATTAATTACACAATAAAAGAACATTACAATGACAAACGAAATTAAAATAAAAGAGTTATTTGAGATCATCCTATTTTAATTGGCAAAAATGAAAATGAACATATGAAGAAAATCCTAAATTAAAATAAGTGAAATAAGAGATAAAACAACCCGGAAAAACGAGACAGCAATAACTAATTTAAAGAACGGGATAATTGACATATTATATATTTGGAGAAAAGAAAAGGAAATTGATTTAAATAAAACCGAGATAATCGATCAAGAGAAATGGGGATTGGGGATTGGGGATT
>JAWNBB010014019.1:0-10327 GCA_036325645.1 Balantidium ctenopharyngodoni
AATCCCCAATCCCCAATCCCCATTATGAAAGCATTCAAAAGTTTAAAAAAGTTTAAGGAAATCTTAATTTCAATATTATAAATTAAATTATATTGCCTCAACGCTTAAAACATATATCAATAGAAATATCACGTCTTTCCAAAAACATCTGTTGATACCTGAGCATATTAATATATTTATTATATTCTAATACAATTTATTGTAACTTTTATCTCACATTTACTCATGAATTTATCCCAAAACCGCATGTTAATTGTATTGAAATACAAGATAATCTTTTAATCTAATGAATAACACAATTGATTAAATAATTGTCAATAATTGTTTTATTTATAATATTATAGAATCTATTACTACAGTTAATCGTAGCTAATTCTATAGGAATGTTAACTGTCTTTGCATTTAATACATTGCTATCAATTGTATCATAGATAATATGAGTGTATTTCTGTTATGTTTATAGCTTTATTTATACCTGTTTCTTTCTTTTCCAATGTAATAAATATTTTTATATCATTAAGCCTCTCTCATGTTGGAAAATAATTTTTTAAAAACAATAACTTAAAGATGTACACATACAACTCATCCTCATTTGAAAAATTCCTTGATAACCCACCAACTTATGAATATAAAACAACAAACATCGGTGATGTGTTCAAAAAAACAAACAATGATATTACAATGTCAACATTCAGCAACGTAATCGACTCCTTATCAACGATAAACCAGGACTGAGCAAACGATTGACGTGTTTCGAGAAAGAACATTAATAATATCGTCAATTGATTAGTTGATATAAATGACACAGGTAAAGCGCAATGAAGCAATATTTCAAAGACTTTAAGCAATAAAATAGTGTATATTTACGATAATCTCGTAACAAAAATAAATGATCAACGAAGTGAAAATTTAAAACTGCAATTGGAATTAGCGAAGGCGACCAAAGATAAAAATGATTTGAGATTTGAAGTTGATCAATGAACAGAAGAAGTAAGGAAATTGGAAGTTTCTTTAGGCGTTGAAAAAGACGCGGGATTCGAGAGAATGATGTTATGAAAAAAAAATATATAACAGAAAGGGATGTGATTAATAGTTTAGATTTATCAGATTTAAGACTTGAGTTTTAAGGAGTTTCTTTGATAATTGGCTCGTTCGAACATGGGTAGTGACTTATATTTTTAAACTATAATAAAATGAAACCTTTAAACTTTAAAATAAAAACTAAAAATATACATCTATTGAATTCCCGGGAAATCTAATAAATGCAAACAATGTCTTGAAGATGTAATAAAAGACTGATTTTGTGATATCAGAGAAGACAAAAGAATAAAACAAAATGTGTTTTACATAATATTAATTGAAATACCAAAAGAAATAAAACATAAATCCACCTTAACCCATCGACCCATCGAAAAGAAACCAAATAATAAAGACGAAAATCTCAAATAAAAACTCAATAAGATGAAAAGCTCAAATCTGCTGGAAATGATTATGAACTAAAACACAGAGGAATAAAAAACAAATCAGTCACTTGGAGATGGAAATAGTTTATTCTCATTGATTCTGTCATCCATAGACATTAATAGAGCAAAGATGGTACACATAATAAAAAAAGACAATAATTAAATCTAAAATAATAATATTCAAATGACACTCTGGAGAAAAAAATTACTCTTAGCAGCAAACATCAAGGACTTCCATAATAACACATTGATTCTTTGTAATCTTCCGCCTCAAACAAACGAATTAATAAATCGGATCATTCCTAAATGGGAAAGCGAGTAAGTTCAAGAAATTCAAAATAATAAGGAATAATAGTGAACCCAAAAACAAACAATAACTCAAATCCTCTATTTAAATGAATTAACTTACTCTTTCCTCCAAGAAAGATTTGTACATCAAAGGATAAAATTTCACTTACATTATAATGATAGAAAGATGTAGTAGTATCAGTATCAAAACAATAGATGTGGAAGTCAATAAAACCTAAGAATTCTTGAAATGCAAATTCATCAAAATATATCTCAAATACAAAACCAACTCTTAAAAAACACTTCTGGTCAATTACTTCTGATATAACACATAAACACATGCAAAATTAATTTCTCTTTATAAATTCAAAACATCACCTTATTTATAGGAGAACTCGAATAAAAACATATCGAGCTTCCGATAGGAAAAATAAATAATAATCTTGGAGTGATTAACATCATAACCATAAACACATAAAGATAAATAATACTTGATCATCTACCAAAACATACAACTGCTGATTTGATCAATTAACCTATTTACACCAATTCTACTCAGATTTCTTCTTTATAATCCTTAATCCAAATTAAAGAAAACCAAAATTAATTATTGACTCTTCTTTTTAAACTTCCATATCCTGCTTGAACTCTTACCTTTTCTTTCCTGACTATCTTCAACTCCTTCTTTATCATTATTCTTTCTCTCATCTGAAAAACTTTCATCTCCACAATAATTATCTTTATCGGCGGTTCCTTTACACTCGTTCTTGTCATCCTTATTAATTGAAATATCACTCAAAGTTAAATCTCACTTACTTATATTATCTCATTGTTTAACTGATTTTGTTCTTGTTGTAATGCTATTGCTATTATATTCCCCCAAACTAACAGAGCTCTTATTCATTTCCTCTTTAATATAACTATAATTTATATGCTCATCACCTTGTGTTTTATCCGTTTTCTCCCTATTTTTCTTTAATAATTGCAATGTATTCAGCACTTTTCAAAACGGAGAGTTTTTGATTTCTTTGATTTCAGTCGCAATTTCCTTATTTTGTTTAAAAATACACAGAGATAACTTCATTCAAGTTTCTCATTTTTTTATTATTAACTTTGTTTCTACTGTGTAACCCCCTTCCTCGCTGATGCTTATATTTGATATAAACAATACATGCTCCTTGCAAATATCGGTAATAAGATTTTTATATTTAATAGTCAGCAGGCTGATGCTTAGGTTATTCTTCAAGAAGAGGCTCATAAAGGTAAAAATCGCAATTTGCAATGAAAACAAGTCACTGCTCCTAATAATTCCAATCTTCGAGGTGTTGTTTTTAATATAATATTCAATATAATTAGATAATCCTTCATTTCATGAACTATTTTCTCTTAAAGCCTGATTTATTGTCCTTTGCCCTTTTTTTCTGCTTAGCCTAAGGATATTCGACAGTAGTGTAAAGCAGCTTTTTACGAGGATATTACTATAAATATAACTCGATACCCGTGTTGTTTGCGTTATTATAAGTATTATTCGTGTGAGTATTTTAGTTAAATTTGGTATGGTTTGAATAATTGTGATATCGTTGAACTCAAGGATTAAAACATTAATTAATTTAACACTTTGAAATATTAGTTGTTCATACGGAGATGATCAATTAAGTAATCAAACCGAATAAAACTCCGAATTTTCAAGTTGCGTTTGATACTCCCCTCATGGCATTACTTGGAAGATCTTCGAAATAATTAGAGTGTTTTCCTCGTTATCCCTTTTATTATAAGCAGTTATCAATGCAAGAATTAATCTATCACAAAGGCCAATCTCATCCTCTTCAAGTATTATAATTCATATTTTAAAGAAAGTAATTGACGGTCTTTGATTTATTTGGAATGTTAATAGACGAATTAAAACATCTTCATCGATAAAATGTAAAATATTTTTATTCGACACCGTTCTTAAAATTGTGAAAAACAATGTCTCGTTATAAATTATTAATTCTTTATTTGTCTCGTCGTCTTCTTTAGTAGAGTCCGTATGATCCTGTAGAATGGTATTCGTATGATGTTGTGCTTCACCGTAGAATAGTATATTTAGTATTTGATAGTGTATTTGGTTATGATTGCTTTTCTCGTTGTTCTTCGTTTTTATATCTGCGTGGATTAATTCCTCGTACCCGAACACTTGAACAATCCCATAATTAATAACGAATCCAAGATACCTCCACATCTTATTAGTGAAATCCTTTTTGTTTACTCCGATTTTATCTCCGTTGATGTTAGTGTAACTATTGTAAAAATCCTTGATAACACAATCAATGTCTATTTGATTTAAGACTATGTTATCCCCTTCTTCCAAACACTTCTGATCTTGAGGGACTAAAAGTTGCCATAAATATTCATTGTGATCTTGAATACATAGTAATTCGAGTAGTTTATATATATATTTAATACCGTTCATATAACACTGAAAACCGGAAATATTTAGATTGTTATTATAAAAGTCGTAACTGTCTTCGTCGAGGTTCAAAGCTTCGAGATTTGAAACTCATAAACTTTTATACTGCAGATTATGGAAAAATGAAGATCCATTGTTATCATAAATACTATCGCAAATTGTTTCGAAAATAAATTTTGTCTCTTTTATAAGATCATCGCTTGGTATTCCAGTAAGTTTGTTCGAAAAAATTATCACAATGTCTTGATATTCTGAATATCAAGGAGGAATGAATGATCTCCGATATAATACAACTGATATTATTTGTGTGTTTGATTGGAATTCCAAGTGTTCTCCTTTCCATTTTGCAATATCCGAATTGAGGTTTTGTTTTTTGAAATAGGGTTTCGATAGGTATTTTATAATGTAGTCGGTATTGGTTTGGGTATTTGATGTGATATAATTCATAATAAAATCACGATTATCTTGGTATAGTGAACTGTTCTTTAAACCTGAACAAATTTCTTTTCTTTCACTGACTTTGACAAGGACTTCAATCCGGTCTAAACCAGTAGAAATAAAATTATCAGTTTTAGCATCGGACTTCTTCTTTTGATTACTGTGCGTTCAATCTATTAAATGCGTATTATTAGCACTGAGCTTGTTTCCGCATATTAAATAAGAGTAATTATTTTTCACATTATTATATCAGATGTACCTTCCGTACTGGGTATCAAGGTAGTGATTAATAATATCTTTTTTATTATGTTTTTTATCGATGATGTTCAAGTCTTTTATTAAAAAATACTTCTCCATATAATAAATTGAATAGGAGGAAGATAAGGATTGAAAAAGTTCATTTCGTTCTTTAACAACAATTGTTACTCGTTTTGAGTCGGTTCAGGTGAGAATAATAACTTCATTTTCTACTGAAAAAGTAAAAGACCGAATTCGATCGAAGGGAATATGATATTCAATTTTGTTTAAACTCGAGTCGAGAAATAATATGGAATTTTTAGTAATTAACAGAATTTTTATTTTATTGTGAAGTTTACTTGATTTTACTTTATCGTTCTTGACCGGAGTTTTCAGGGATTTTGACATAAAACATCCAGTCATGAATAAAATATCATTTTTAATTGATATACTAAGTGAACTGAGAAGGGTGTTATTTATTTCCATATATTTATTTATTCTGTAATTTAAGGGATTGAATTCAAAAAAATATTAATAATTTAGGTTAATACTTAAGTATTGAGGGGTGAGATATGAATACAAGAGATGATTTTTGATACTATTTAAATGATGGAATATCTTATATTTTATTTTATTATAGAACGGAACTTGTTCACCTTACGAATATAAGATGTCTAATAAAACCTATATAATATTCAAGGAATCCATTTTTGAGATTTGATTATTGTAATTATGATTATATTCATATTTAAACTATTATCGAGATTCTTGATAAGATGTATGATCAACAGTTATTTACAGATAATAGCTGAGAAGAATAAATAACTTTGTACTTTTAAGATAGGTGTAATTGAGATTTATTTGTGAAATCGTGTTACAATTTTGAATATATGGGAAAAGGTATTTGTTAGAAGAGACATTAAATTCTAAGGTGTTTCCTACATTCACAAAAGTTATGGTTGAATATCCATTTTATAATTCATGTTAAATCTTTCATTCTTTCAATTGATTGTATATATAAATATGTGAGTCTGTTTGTTAAAGGATATTCATAGTATACCTATGAGAAATAGTATTTATTGTGTTCTTTACTTACCACTTTAATTGGTGATAGTTCTTATATCCTTCATGTTTCTAATTCCAGAATTCAGTATGATTATCGATTTTTGTTTATCAAGTTTCTCATTTTAATATTATTTTGATAAAGTATTAAATGATAACTGTTCTCTGAAATGAAAAAAGGAAAAAATAGTTTTTGAATGAATTTGTGATTTTTTCCTGAAAGCAAATAATGTAATTACAGGGATGCCTACTGCTCTTTGTTGTTTTCTTTTCAATCTTTTTATGTCTTACTCTTGGAGTATGCCTTAAGTTGAAAGAAATTATTTTTTTATTACCCACAAAGCGCAAATTTTTCTTCTTTGCATGTTCTCATTTTGTTTGATTGTAGTGTGAGTTTTGAATCTTAGGGTTTTGTCAGGATTGTAACTGAAGACTTCTCATGATTCTATTCAATTCACTCAGAAGTAGGTTCAATATTGGAAAAAATAGTGATATCAAATCAGCTTCCATCTATAACACGTTCACATTATCATTTTTCGGTTGTTCGGATATATCGGGGCGGAAATGATAGCGATATATTGAACACTGTTTTATATTTTTACATCATAACCTTATCGAAATATTATTAAAACCATTCTCTTAATATCTAAATTATGCTCTTGTGCAAGTGTATTCACAAAGTTCGACATTCCAAAAGTTTCCAATATTTTTAGTTATGACTTTATTTTGAGTTTTCCACATTCTTCTTTGTGATTCATAATTCTTTCGCTCTTCAGTGAGAATTATTCGGAATAGTTTTTCTTTTTATTCTTATTAAAATATTTGATAATGTACTTTGTACAATTCCTCTCTAAATTCCCCTGCTTTAATCATTGATAACATATAATTGTTAGTGTAGTCTAATTTAAAGTGACCTTCATTTCATCGTATCCATCTTATTATTTAAATGTTGTAAATATCTATTTCTTTTAATAGTTCTCTTCGGTTCTATTTCTTCCTTACTCTTCTATATAACACCTTACTATTGAAACAAATAATTTTCTCTTTATTCAAATTTTCCATCTTTTCTTTATACTTACTTTCTAATCTTCCCGCGTCTCAGCTTTAGAACAATGTAATTCTCTCTCCTTCTCTTACATGAAAACTTCCTCATTTGTTTGAATCCCTCAAATAATCCCAAATCCAGATTTTACAAATTAAAACTATTTGATTATATTATGTGTTATCATCATAAATAAACATCTCATATATTTATACTATCTGATAATATAAACAATTTATAAAATTAATATCTTATTATAATAATATGTCTTCAAGAATAAATAAGCACTACCGAAAGTAATCACACTCATTAACATTATACCAATTTAGTTTTCTCCAACAAATATATAAATCCAACAAACTCCTCGGAGAGCAAATAAAGAAAAACAATATCAACACAAATAATCCAATCACACAAAAAGACAAAAAATACGAACCACCGAAAATATATCACAAGGATCTTGTCACTGAATATAACCGAAAACACCAACCGAAAGAGGAACGCCCTCACAAGACGGTCGTGTTCAAAAAGACGAAAATATTCCCTACGAAATCGGACATCAATCTATATAATTCGGTTCAAAGTCAACTCGCAAAACGACTTATTAATTGTAACAATGTCGAAAAGAATTCAAAACTTGTCAAGCCTCATAATATCAAAACTTTCTATGAAACAGAGTACTCCAAGGATAAAATCACTCGACTCATTCAGGGTGAATATACGGAAACGAATAATTTTTATTTAGATACTGACCATTCCACGAAAAAAGTGTTTAAACGTTCCCATACGCCTACATTTAAAAGACTGTTTCATATCGGTGATAGTATGGAAGAAGATGATTCGGGAGCGAATACAAATTATACCACTGTTTCAAGCAACATTGTTTATTACTTTAAAAACACGAAGAAACATTTCACCGCTTCCAGAGACAGTTGATTCTTGCTTAGTGACAATCAGGAAAAGTATAATGACTACAGTCATCGTTTGATTCCAGAAAAGCCAAACGAATTCGATTTTAAATATTGAGTTTATTCGATTAAATCTAATATGAAAACTGAAGAAAATAAAAAGGAGCAACTAGCTAAGGTATAATGAGATAGAATATTATTTAAAAAGTAAATAATTAAAAGGCTAGTTATCACTTATAATAGTATAAAAAATAGGATTAATATCAATACTCGTTCTATTGTTTTGTTATGATAGATTTAATAATGCTTGCGATTAGTTAATATTTATTGTTATTGTTATTATTACAATTAAAAGGAGTATTATACTATTGTTTTAGATATAATCAAAGGTATCAGGATTCAATTCACTTTTAGAGCATGTTATGCCTCAGCAGGCATTTTTCGAAGATGAGAATGATCAGTAATGATAAATGTTCCTATGGAATAATACATTTGTAGAGGTATGATTGCTTGAAGTTCCTCAATAACTATATTCAAATACAACTAAAAAATATCTGCTTTCTATTTAACCCAGAACCACTGACTTATAAGCAAAACAAGTTTTCATTGTTTGAATCGCCCTTTAAACCTTTTTAATCAAGTAATAAAGCACGATAAGCCTTTAAAAAGGGATATGGATTTTAGATAATCACCTATTTCAGTGCGAATACTTGCAGTGTCAATTATCTCTGATATTTTAAACAATATCACAAATCATCTCTGTGATAAACAAGAACATATTTACTTGGAATGAAATGGAAGCTTTATTTGTGAACTAGAAGCTTCTCCCTTGGTCCAGCTTTCAAAATGTGCTTTTTGATTAATTAGTATTATTATAATAGTAAGAGTACGAATAAGAATATATAAATCAAATGAATATTGGGGAAAAATGATGCAAGAAGGAAGGCATCACATTACGGAAGGTAAAGCCACTATAATCGAAGATCAGAAATTTAAAAGAAGATTGGCGGCAACTAAACAAAAAGAAAATACAAAGACGGATGATAATGAAACCCCATACAGAGAGCAAACATTATTCAAACAAGTGTCACCAAACCTAAAACAAATAAGATGAACAGAAATTTCCAAGGATTGTATTAATAAACTCCTAAACATCCGATGGAAAACATAGAAAAAAATATCGAATAAGTTAAACAAAAAACTGGAGAACCTTCTCCTTCTTTTAACAAAAGATTCGAATATTTAAACACCTAAAAAAATTGGATTGAGTAAAACAGTCATACTTTGTAACAAAAGAAAACAAGGTCTCAATACATGTCCAAAACTCCGAAAAATAAATGAGAAGTTATTACAAACAAACACTTCACTTAATAAATATGAAAAATCACAATAGCAAGAAGGTCTTGTCCTTGAAATAACACCCTCCTTATCCCAAACAATTTGGGAAATGTTGTAAACTATCACATGATATTCTATCTTTTCATTTTCTCTCCTTTATTTTCAGTAGTTGCTCCTCTTGGGTATCAAGCATATTCCCTTACTCTCTTGTTTAGTCTCCTATCTTCGTTTATTGTATCCTTCTTTAATTTGTTAACTCACGAGATCAGAATGAACAAATATCAAATAAAATGAGTGGTAACATATTAAACATTTTATCACATTTAATAATTCATTTAAATACTCTTGTTCATTTAATCTAACTGTTTCCATTCTACTTTTTTCTTGTCAATCCACTTCGACATATCCTTTATAAATCTATTATATTCGTCATTACTCTTGCTGATAGCTTTCTTCATAAACATTATTCCTTCCGTTTTATTTCAACTTCGATTTCAAACATTTTCATTATACGACGTTTTTGTTGATTTATTCTTAAAATTCATTCCTCAGTTTCAATTTTTATTCGTTTGGTTATTCCCAACAAAGCTCTTCGCAGAAAACGAACACGTAGGTTTACTTAAGTCAAACATCGGTCGGTTTCGGTATCTTTGTACTATTTGAACATTTTTATTATCTTGAAATCAATCTCCCTCCTTTGAATTCTCATGCACAGTAACCATACCGAAATAGCTCTGATTTCAATAAGCGATTTCATTACGAATTTTCTTACTGTCCCTTAAATAAAGATCTGACCAAGTTTGCGGAACAATAAATTCAATTGTTGGATGTGGTCTATTTGGAGAACTACACTTATAATAAGTATTAATAAGTGATGGTGAGCTAGATTTATAAATATCTTCGTCTTTTAGTTTTTGCGTAAATTGTTGATTTGTTCGTTGATTGGAAAGGGTTTTCAAAGTTGTTTCGTCATTACCGAAAGTGTCGTTCATTATCGTTTGGAGTCGTTGAACCGTGGACATTTATTATATATATTTATATATATATATTCTTTATAATAACTATGATCTAACTATAGCTTGGGGATTGGGGATTGGGGATT
>JAWNBB010014032.1:0-10566 GCA_036325645.1 Balantidium ctenopharyngodoni
GGGGATTGGGGATTGGGGATTGGGCCCAATCCCCAATCCCCAATCCCCAATCCCCAATCCCCAATCCCCAATCCCCAATCCCCAGATTATACTATGACTGTAATAAAAAGTTATACTTATTACAATTAATAACATTACATAATATTTAATTAACTGTTCTAACGAATATCTATATTCCTTTACATTTCATTTTGTCAGTACTTCCTATGTTTTCCCAATCAAATATCGTAATTAAATCTCATTGTTTCTTCTTCCCATACCCAAGATTTGTCAGCACAAGAAACAATATAATCATGTTATGATCTCCAAGACAGAAGAGACATTGATTTAGTTCAATACAAAAAAACTTATCGTAGAGCTTCTAAAAGCAATGAATGAATCCATGTTGAAAGACCGACAACATAGAGTTGCATTTATGTTAAGTAATTGACCAAACAAATTATCTGGCTAAAAATATAACAATAAATCATAATTCAATCTGAAATAATAAGAATAATAAGAAAACAACGTATTACTCTAACTCGCAAATAGACAAACAAAGTGATAGGTTCAGGTTGATATTCCAAAACGTTCCTTTTTACTTCATTCATAGAATTCCTTGTTTGTTTTCTTAATCATTTCACTTCGTGAACACTTCGTTCCTCTTTTAGTTCATTCTCTTCATATTATGTGGGTGTCTTCTTAGAGATCTTATTTCAATTTTGATCTATGACGCAGTCCTGGTTTACTATTCTTCAATCTATCGAATTACATTTTTATCATTTTCATTTTCGTTACGTTTAGTGGACTGGAATCGGGGTGTCGTGGTATATTGAATAGTTTGTTGGGTTCGTTAACCATCAACGCATCCCAATGAGAGTAAAAAGAAATAGAATAAGAAACAAGTTTTTATATTTAAATATTAATTACTTTATTGAACTAAGCCGTTCCAGTATTCACCAATCTCTTAGCCGATATTGATTTTCGTGATCACAAATGATACCTCATCTTGAATGTAAATATTCACTCGCTCATCATCTGAATCCTTTGTTATTCTAGATTTAGGAGGGAGCACGCGAACGGTTTGGCAGTTGCAAAAGGTTTTGATTTGGTCTTCAGTGACATCAGTGCCAAGTGATTTCCCGATGAATTGGGAAAAGTCAAACGATTGAGGTTGGTTCATTTTTAATTATATTATTAGATCGAAACGTGAATAAATAGGGTAATGATTATGCATTTCACGGTGTTAATAATATTTATTTATTATCATACAAGGTTAAATATAATACACATTCGGATCAAAAAATAAAAAATAAAAAATAAATTGATAAATAATGATAGAATACTATTCAAAATGGGAAGTACCTGAACCATTAAAGTTTAGCATTAAGAGCATTTAACGAGAAGTGCCAGAAGGAAGAATAAATGCGGGAACAAGGAAATAATCTTTTTCATCAGAACTGTTGAACTTGATATATTAATATAATTACTCCCTGATAGTTCTTACAAACATAGTGCAATAAATTTAATAGAGAAGAAGAGGGTAAAAGCTGAAATAGAAAATGTATAATGTATTGAGGGTTGGGAAATATGTTCGTGAGATATAACATTTCTACCCTTGTTTTGTCGTTGAAAAAACTATTATAAAGTCGCTTGCTTGATTGATTGATTTTTAAAGATAATTTTAGTTAGTGTATTTATTTATCAGTTGACTAAACCGTTTGAAAAAACAATTTTTTCTTTCTAAACACAACTTAGTTCAGTGGTGAACGTCTTGGACGCTTTTGATTTTGAGCCTTTTCAAGGATTTTGAACAACATTGTAAAGAAGACAATGACCGGATGATTCGCGTGCTGAAGGAAATTTGTGAAATCAACTTGTGTGTTGTTCTACTGTTGCTGAATTGACTCGTTTAGTGCTGGAAGAGCCTGATTTGACGTTGTTTGCGTTTCCGGGAGATTGGAACTGTTCATATCGATTGCTTGGTATTTCCCACCGTTACCACACGAATGTGGGGTATTCCCGCCGATGTTAATGTTAAAAATGAGCCGTTTATTATTGAAATCCCTACTGATTATTCCCCTTTCTTGAGATATTCAATTTGACCGAAGCGTTTGGTGGTTTCGATAAGTTTTAGGATTATTTAATCTTATCTTCTTATTCTCAATATTTCACACTAGTCCTACGTGACATTGCATGTTAATATGTCTTTGAATATTAAACTTTCGAAAGTAAACTAACTCTTCCTCATGATTCATTGATCGCTATTAATGGTTGGAATTGTTTTTAGTTATTTCACTTTCGTCTGTCGGTTCAGTGGCTTTTGGTTTTCCAAGATGTTCTTGATTTTTAGGAACAACTCATCCTTCGCAATTGACTTTCATTTATCTTTGTTATTGATCATTTGTTCAATTTAGTAACATTCCTTTTCTCCATAATAAAATCCCCAGGAATGGTATTGTGAATCGATAGCCAATTCATCAATGCTTATAGTCATGGAATACTTGATAACCGAAGGTGATTAAAGCATAAAAACTTTGTAAAACACGATTAAACATTCTAATGCAGTTTTATTATTGAAATAGCGGTGAAATACCTATAATATAAAGGCAGAATAGCGAGCTCAAAAGCGTCAGGATTTGTAAATCCGCTAAAATAATGAATAATTTTTCATTAGACGATGTTTGATGAAATACGCCAATCATAATCAGATACAATACATTTATGCTGTTAATCAGTCTCCAAAACATTACGAACAAGGAACGAAGAATACAATAAATGCATATGTTCATCTAATAGATTACATTAATATTTACTGCTGCTTTATCATAAACAACATCAACATTGGTTGTTTTATTGTTTTAATTAATTTATTTTTTCATTTTCCAGACACTGTTTTCCGCATTCGTCCCATTAAATGATAATTACATTGTAAATGATATTCACTTTTACATATTCACAACAGTTTTTGTGTGTGTGTGTGAACTATCTTCCCTCCTTCCTGTTATTCCTTTTCTGACCAGTTCCATTTCACAAATAGTGTCATACCAACAACTTTTATTTCCTGCGACACTATAAATATAATAAAACATTATCTTTTTCCAATGAACACCATTTTATCCTCTATTCTAAGAGCAACTTCATTTCAAATCTCCCGTTTAATCCTTCCAAGATATCCTTGTAATTCCTCTTTTTCTTTTTCTTTCTCTTTCTTATTCTCTTCCCTGTTGTCACCTCTCCCAAATACTTAAATATTATCACCCCAATTAAATAAAGAATCCTATCCATCAAAATTATTAAATTAAAAATGAACACCTTATCGTCCGCCAACACAAGTCAAAATAACTACTCGACCGAAGAAAGTAACACCACATTTCATCCCTTATTTAATTAACTAGTCGTCGCTCTCCTTAGTAAAAAGGTTTTCAACATGGGTTACGATACCATCCGTATTATCGGCAAGCAATTCCGTGACACCAGAACGTATAATGGCCTCAACAAGATAAACAAAGATGATTTCCTAACCACCCTTCGTGACATGGGTCTTTACCTTCCGAAAGCAGCTAACGAAAAGTGAGTGCAGTACTATGATAAAGATATCGACGGCTTCGTTTACTTCGTCGAGTTCTTAACCGACTGAAGAGGGGAACCCAACAAGGAACGCCAAGAAATCATTGATCAAGCCTTTCATAAATTCGAGAAAGACGACAGTGGAATGATCGATATAAGAGATCTCCAGGGCGTGTTCAACGCGAGTAAGCATCCGAAAGTCGTCAGTGGCGAGATCACTCAAGAACAAGCGTTCGACGAATTTTCTCGTAATTTTAATGATCATACCGGTGCGGGGAAAATCGAGAGATTGGAGTGGAATGATTATTATGCGGCTGTTAGTGCAAGTGTTGAAGACCAGAGGCATTTTATTTTGTTAGTCAAAGACACTTGGGGGTTGGAGTAGTTTTTAAATTGTTGTTTCGTTACTAATGTGAGTGGTTGTTTAAGGAAGGGGATTACAATAATTTATTTGAATTTTTAAAGATTTAATACACTCTTATTATAATATATTGTTTATTTATTGCTGTACGCGACATTGTCCGTCTACACGAAGGTTTTTTTGTTAGTTAATCCCGCGGGTTATCTCGAGGAACAAAGGTAAAAGTTAATTTCGGTTATTTTTAATATTTTATTATAATCATAATTATCGTGTTTTATTTTATTCGTTTTATGCGTAAAGGACATTTTGATATTGGGATATTTATATTGAGTGTTTATCAATTTCCGACCGTGTCGTGGGGAAATAACAGGACGATATACACTATAGGTGAGTGATCAATTGAGAGGTGTTTCAAGTTGAGTCAGTATATTATACATGAAGGGATTGAGATAATAAAATTGAATTAAATAATGTTATGTTGTTTTAGATGATTTTAATAAGTAGGACTATTTATTTAAGAGTGAACCATATCATCATTTTTTGTTTTTTTTGTTTTTTTGCTTTGTGTTTAGGGCATAAGGCATAGGCAAAGGCATAGGGCAGAGGGCATAAGGCACAGGGTCCAATCATCTTTGTCGTTCCATTTGATTATGTCACATGTTGGAGCTAAGTTTAAAGTTGTTATCATTTTAAGTAATCTTCGTTATCGTTATGATAGTGTTATTCAAACGACCTTCCTTATTACACATCCACATGTCAACTTTAAACATGATAACGATACGTTTGAATAAATACTATTTTTAACGCCTAATTCATAACGTTATAAACGTAGCTCTTAATTACAATTCTTTTTTTTTATTTCGATAACGCTCTTGTACTAACGTACCCTGCAAGTTCTCCAATCCCAGAGTATCCGAATAATCCTTCACCTCATCCTGATTTTCGTTTTATTTTCCATTCTAAATATCCTTCTTTTTCCTTAGAAAGACTTGTTATTCAACAACTTTCTCGATTATTTATTTAAAAACTTCCATCTTGTAATGCTTGCAATTCCGCTTTACACGCCCTTATTATCCTCACTACAAACAATATTATTTCAACAATGTAATTTTAATTGTTCTATCTTTAATCACACCAATCATCGTTTTTATCATCACCCACGTGAACGCCTATCTCACCTTATCATTCTCTCCTCATTCCTTTCCTTCATTATTCCCCCGCATAGAACCTTATTATCAAAACAATCCTCATCGTATTTAATTATTATTCCCCAGGAATCTAAAATATTCCTTTCACCATCTTCTCTTTCCATCCCATGACATACTCATTTAGTATCACAACCCCCCTCACTCCCATTAAATTGAAACAGAACTTTTCATATTTTTATTTAAATAAAATAGAATAAAATAAAAGTAATACATCAATAACATAATACCCCTCGAATTAATATTATCAATAAAATCCCCTTTCAAATAAACAATCATGTCCAAGAACACCAACAAAACCCGACATAATGTTCACTCCAAACCCCCCGACAACCAAGACAACATTGGAACATGAAATCCAAACTCCTCCTTCGATGACAAAGACTGCGGGATTACCCCCTTATTCGACAGCCACAATACAATAAATAACATAACCAAGTTCAAATCACCTCTCTCCAAGGGCGATCTCACCAATTACATTTCCCTGAACACATTCAGAATCATCACACTCATCACGATTTTCCTGTTTATTCTCCTCATGCTCATCTCGGTGATCTTGTATAAAAAATGGGACGTCCGCCACAACTTCGTTCTCCTCTGCTTTGAGTTCATGGACGAACGTTACTACCCGTTTTGAACAAACGTCTACGCTTTGCTTTTACTCCTCTTTTTCCTCTTCGGCGTTTGAATATCAATTACTAACACTCTTATACGCAATGACATCAACAACGTGTATCATTTTTTACAACACGTCAGCTTATACTTTCACGGCAGTCTCGCTTGCATTTCGATATCATTCATCATCGGCATTTCCTCCTTCCGCACAAACGTCACCTTGTTATGAAATATTATCTTCAGCTTCATCGGTGTTGTGTGCATCGGTATCGTGTTCTTCCGGAGCAAAGACGTGAAGTATTCCCGTTGAGCGGGGATCGTAAACGAGTGTTTCATGTCGGGGATAATCCTTGCGATTGAGTGTTATATGCTATTGTATAGTAGTTGCGACTACTACACAAGGACGGATTATAATTTAGAGATGAAGACGGAATTGAAAAAGAATGTGAATATCATTGTCAACGTAATTTTCTTTGCGGTCGGGCTGATGGTGCTGACGGTGACATGGGATATCATCTTCCCCCTTTGCGTCGTTGTCATTGAGACTGGGCTTTTGAGCAGGGGGAAATTGTTTAGTTTTTCGGAGACGTTGACGAGTATTTCGATTGTGTTGTTTATGTTTAGTTATGTTGTTGTGATGATATTTAAATACAAAATAAAGTGATTTAAGTTTGAAATGGAGTCGGATGAAGATTGAATGTATGGAAATGGGTGTTTTGATGGGAAGGAGTGTAATATCGGGGGGATGAATGATATTAGTGAGGATGTTTAGGGTTGGTTGGGATGGGTAATATAGATGATGTTGGGGTTGTTAATATATGGTGGAGATGGAGATTTGTTAATGATGGTTGGGAAGGAGGGTGAAAGGGAGTTGATGGGGAAATATGGGAGAGAAGATGAAGGTAAGGATCAGAGAAGAAGAAGGAGGAAGAAGAAGAAGAAGAAGATGAAGGTAAGGATCAGAGAAGAAGAAGAAGAAGAAGGAAAGAGAAATGTTTCGGGTAGGAGATAAGATTAAGGGAGGTGAATAAAATGGAATATTGATATGGTAGAAATTGAGAAGGGTTATTAATGTTTATAACATTATAAAACAGAGTTATGATTATATTTAAACGGCTGTTGACAAAGGAAATAAAAGCAAATTATCATCCATAATTTATCCGGTTACCCCTTCACAGAGTCTGTTTTCCTGAGTATCACACTACAATCAGAATCTTATTTCCCCCTGCAAAGGTGTCCGATCCGATCACGGACAAGTAATTCGATTTTAGTTTTATTTCAATGTAAGTCGTTTGATCGATATCTCCTGCATCATCTGATATTAGAAGCCTCACCACTTTTCTTTCAGTAACCGTTCTCCTAACTATTTATCAACGGGTTATTCAGTATCTCTCTGTGTCCGCTTCTGCTTCAGCTTCAGTATCTATCCATAACCATTAATATACATAATTACTTTATTTTTAATGTATCTTTTTTCCATTTCTTCATCCATTCAGTCAATATCAAATGTGTTTACCTTTATTGTTGAGTTCATTCGATCGTTTTACGATGTTGGAGTTTCCAATGCTTCCGAAACACGAATCGTTGGATATAATATCCTTTACAGCTGAATATCCTGGGATATGAGGTATGAATTCATTAATTGGCGATGTAGTTTTTTATATGTGTAACCAGTAACCAGTGTATCCTCGCGATATTCTATCCATCATTAATGTTCTTATAAGCTTATAACAATTGCATTTTGAGGTCATTGAATAATATCTTGTGAGGCGGGAAATATCCACTCCACAATACTCCCGATATGTATTCAATTGAAAATAAATACAAGTTATCCCTGTGTTCTTGAGGGGTCCTTCCCAGATTCTTCCTCTCTCTCCTGATTCTTGTCTTCTACTTTTATGTTCTCGTTTATTCATCTCTCGGCTTTTAGTAACCAAAATAATTCGTTTCATATGCCCTCATTTCCCACGAAGACATAACACATCGTGACCCAAATACTATCAATAGATATCATAATTTAATTATAATAAACATAAACATTTGTTTATTCCGAATACCTTTATCGTTTATTTATAGATGTATATTAACAATAACATCAAAATCAATGAATATCATAAAGGTGAGTTTAATAATCAAAAAAGAGAAAAGCTAATCACTGTGAATGAAAATAAAGAATAGAAATAATAAACATTTTGTTAGATTAGACTGATGTTGTTGCGGAACTTAAATGAGGAGGAAATAGTCCATCGCATTTGTTCAGGTCATGCAACGCGATGCGATGGAATAGAATGCGATGGAATAGAATGCCTCATATTATCTATTATTTCTACAAAGCACAATAATCTACATATCCCATTGAAACACTGTAATTTCCTTGTTTATTTTTCTTTTTCAATTTGGGTTTATGATAAAATTCTCTTTTTTATGTTTGATCCCCTCGTAGTTTCCTTATTTCATTACTCAAAATCTCCTTCGTTCCTTGATCCATCTTCTTTAATCATTATATTCACCCTATCTTGTCGTCAATCTGCCGTAATCTCCGAAAGAGGAGTGAACACACGAACGATTTCGCAATTGCAAAACGTTTTGATTTGCTCTTTCGTGACATCGGTTCCGAGAGTTTTGCCGATGAATTGAGAGAAGTCGAAAGATGAAGGTTGGGCGCTCATATTTAATTATTCGCCCAAGGTGTGCTACGTATAAATAGTTAAAAAATATTATTTTTCCTTTATCACGATGCTAATTAATAATACCGTTTTGATATATTTTTAGTAAGGATATATTATTAATATATTGATTAACCCTTTTGGAAAACAACTAGGAGTGGTTATTCGCTTGGTATGGGACTGTTTCTTGCACATTTTTCCGGCTGCGGATGAATGGATATTTATCGGAGAGAAAGGTGTTATGATATAAAAGTTTTGTCGCCCGTTCAGTTTGGTGGTTGAGTGTGTTAAATTGGGATGGTTTTATATTGGGTTACTCTTCTGTGGTTCGAGATTTGATGACATTGTAGTTCATTATTGATGATGAAGGTTTAAATTATTTTCTAACATTTCCTCTGGTTATTCTTCAAGGTGATTCAATATAATGTTTCGGTGAATGTCATTCTTGTTGTTTAAACATATGATAGTGAGGGTTCTATTTGAGTATTGTCAATATGGATAATTGCATTGTTTTCTATTTGAATGTGCTTTTGAAAAGATACAACTTGTAACATGTGGCACTTCTCTTTCTCTTTCACATGAGCACATGAACACATTCATGAATGAGTGTCAAAGTCCCAGACTTTGACTAGTGAAATATTCTTATTTAATAATCTCAGATATCAGAGGGTTTGTCCCAGTACTTGAACGTTTTGATTTAATAACGTTTCAAGCTAAAAATCCGATGTATTTCGCATTTTTTAATTATTCACTACTTTAATTTCACTCTTAGAAATGGTCTTTACCTAACAGTTCAGGTTAAGTGTACAACTTTCTTTTAAAACTTTTCTTTCGTTTTACTGTGCTTTCGCAGCGTAACATTTAGATATTTAATATATCCTCCTCCTGCGGCTTCTTCCTCTCAAAGGATAAATGTTTTTAGTTCTATTATTTAATGGTTTGTTCAAATTTATTTTCAATTTGGGAGTTCCTCCTGAAACAAAAGATTACTTTACCCATGCCAAGGGTTTGATATTAAGATTCCTCTCGTTTTCACGAATCACCCAACGTTATTTAACGGTTTCATATTAAACGTTGTTAATCTTTGTGATTTATTGAATGTAAACCTTCACCTCCCGGTGGATACAATCACCTTTTTACATACCTTTTATTCCACATTTATCACATTTCTCGCAACGATAGTATAATATAAATGTTTCCGACATTTAAATACCCTGAATCAATTTAGGCGATTTACATTTCAAGAGTATTCTCGTCACTTGACTCATTTGTTTTTCTTCCTGTACAACTGTTGTTTTGTGTGAGAAATCGACAAATGAAATAATCAAAACGATGGTTTGTGTGAAATACTTCCGTTGGTTTTAATAATACGTTCATGAGGTATCTTTCGATGAAACCTTATAAAAGAATGTCATTAAATAACTTTGTTGTTGTAGTATTATCAAGAGAGAATTGAAGTCCTCGATTCGGCTTAATCCTAAATTTTGATATCATTGATCGATATATTTAACGTTCATGGTACATATCCATTGCGCGTATCGTTGGAACAGTCAGCGAAGTCTATTCCTCCTGGAAATATTTTTCACTGTTTTATATAGGGTTATTATCGTGTTGTTCTATCATTGCCGTTATAAATTATTATCAATAACAATAGCTCCGGAGAATAACAACGAGGGAAATGTGTAAATGCGTGCGACAATAACAATTAATATTTTAATAACTTTGTTTTAGTAACATATCCCGAGTTAAAATATATGAAAATAAACATTGAAATACGCAAGTTCCTTCAATAACAAAAGGTTACCGCAATTAAATAACACGAGAACATGTGATAACAAAAGAATAAAACGAAACAATAAAAGTAATCACAATTAACTACTTCAGTGACATACCGCGAAAAAATGTGATCATTGCACATTGTCTAAATCGATCAAATACAAATTAAACAAATCAAAAAATGAAATTCATTTTTAAATACTAAGCATAAGAAAATCTAAAATATCATCTCATCGCTTAGATATTGTAATTGTACTTCATTTAGTTTTTGTATTTGTATTAATACTTTATTTGACGTTTGTAATTACTTGTTTACTTGTATTCATATTAGAAAATAATGGAGTTGTTGATAATGATATCGGGGATTGGGCCCAATCCCCAATCCCCAATCCCC
>JAWNBB010014034.1:0-13019 GCA_036325645.1 Balantidium ctenopharyngodoni
GGGGATTGGGGATTGGGGATTGGGCCCAATCCCCATAATTGATTTTTCTTTTTTTAATAAAACCTATTCAAATATAATTCTGACCTGCACACCCGCTTGATATGACCTTCCTTCCCGAAGAAAAAAACGATGCAGTTTATGACAGAATATCTTAAGGCTTCTTTTTTGATCCACACACCCGCATTTTCAATTCGTATTCATCCTTTCGCAGATGAGCTATGACAATTTTCGCTTGACCGATATTACACCACTTCTGATATTTTTTCTTCTTGTTCTAAGAGATCCTCCTTTTCGAATATGTTCTCTCATCGATCCATTTTCTTCACCTCCCTCTAAAATCCTTTTCCCTCAGCGCTTCGATGTTGTCATTGATATCTGTTTTCGTGTTTTTTATCTCATTTCTTTGACTTTCTTTCCTTCCTTCTTTACCATTGAATTATTCCATCCACCCAACCAACATTCTTTTCTTGTTCCTTCCCTTTTTCATTTCTTCATCATCAACTTCCTTTTAAATTTCCAACAATGCAGGAATCACCTCAACACCATATTAAAATGAATTATACAATTCCATCCCCTCATCCCTCATCCCTCATCCCCCACCTCATACCCCAAACACATCCGAAATATAATAAAACAGAATTATATGTTAATGATATTAATCAAAATAATATTTATTTAGTCTTTTTTAATACATTGCTTTTATAACATCCGACTTAAATCAAACCAAAAAAGCTCTTTAAAAATTATTAAACCAATTATCGAACTCTTTCCTCATTTTCGGTTCAATCACCGCATCGTCATTTTCTCCACTCCATTCAACCACATTCTTTTCGACATGATCAGTAAACAAAACCAAATCTTTGATTTCGTCGGTACTCAGGGCGGGCTTAAAGCACGCCGGCATTTTCAGAGAAATCAAATCTTCCCAATTGAAACCGTCAAACCAAATGTGTGTCTTCACCTGTGATAACTTCGACATTCTTGACATCGGGTTTTTCGTGAGCATCTGCTGCATGAGAAGCTTAAAGTCGTGATCCTTACAAAATTGAGGAAATGTCATTTTATCGTTGATAATCGACAGGTAAACATCCATTGGATCTTCAGCGTTTTCTCCGAAGGGGACACCGCCTCACATGAACTCGTACATGCAAATAGCAATTGACCATATATCGACTTGGAAGCTGTAACCTTCTCCTCATATCACTTCAGGCGCCATGTAGTGAGGTGTCCCGATGATTGTATTAGTTCTGTCGACAATGGCTTTCGCGGTACCGAAGTCGATTCATTTCAAATACCCGTTCTTAATCACAATTACATTTTCGGGTTTGATGTCTCTGAAAACAAATTTTCTTTCGTGGAGATAATCCACCGCTCACATCAGACTGGCACCGTAGAATTGCGTTTGTTCCTTGTTTAGTAAGCCTATCACACGGATGACATCGAATCACTCTTTGCCTTTGATATACTCCATGAGGAAGTAAATATATTTCTGATCCTTTCACGTTTTCACGAGCTTAACTATGAAAGGATGATCTATTTGCAATAGAATTGACCGTTCTAAATCTCAGTTCTTGTGGAGTTGTTCGCAATCGATTTGCTTTCGGGATATCCCTTTGATGGCGTAGAAGAAGTTATTTTTCGTGTTTTTAACTCATGATACATTTCCGTAGTTTCCGCTTCCCAACGACGCGCAGTATAATAAATTCCCAAGTTCCACCGTATTATCCTGCAGATACAGCCTGTTCATTAAATGCTCTTTCATATTTCCTTCAATTATTGACATAAACCCTTCTTGTGATATCGAAAATACGAGAACATCCCCAACCGCTTTAATCGTCGCGCTTCTTTTTTCATTGAAAAACAACGCTCTCTCACCAAAGCATTCCTTTTCATTTAACGTTCGAATATATTTATCGTTGACGAATATATCCACTTTCCCTGATTTCACGATATAGAATTTATCGCCTTCCTCGCCTTGAGTGATGATGTTTTCGTTATTTTTAAACGTTTCAACATTGATTATCGACGCCAAATGCTCAAGTTTATTAATGGTGAGGTTCTTGAAAATGGGAACTTTCTGCAATGAATCAATGATCGATGTCTGATTCATCAGAGTTTTAAAGCTTCCTCCAAGTATTTTTTTAAATTGCGAGAAGTCTGCTTGGACAAGCAGACAGTCTGGATTCGGAATGATTCGATATTTCGTTTTCTTCTTTGTTTCATTTCACAAATCTTTCTCGAATCAAATATCGCCTCGGTTTCCCACGACTTCCTTTGATGTCGCGTTGACTAAACTCCCATCGATGACAACCACGATTTGACTCGCTTTAAGATACCCGGATTCAAATGCGATTTTGTCTTTCGATAGATTCACTGCTTCGAATAGTTCAAACGCTTTGTCGAGTAAATGCATGTTGAATTTATTCAATTCCTTTGATCTGTTGAATGAACTTTTAATGAAATTAAGGTATCACAACGTGCGGAAATTGCTACCGAGCATTGTTTTCAGAGTTGAAGTTGAGACGGAGTAGCAGATGCAGTTCGTTTTGGCGACGACGTCCAAGCTCCGCGTCGAATCGATTCACACACTCCGCTCACCGAAATTGTCCCCTTTTCTCAACGTTCTTACACTTTTACCGTTCAACATGCAATCAACTTCGCCTTCTTTTACGATGTATCAACAATGAGCCATGTCGCCTTTCTTGACAATGAATTGCCCAATTTCAAATGTTTCCTTGAACAACGACGAGCAAAGCAACGCCTTTTGACAATGATCGATATTTGCGAGTATCGGGACGCTTTCGATAAAATTTTTACTTTCTTCGAAATTCATTTTTGTGATATGTTCAACGATTTTCTTAAAATTCTTCCGTTCTCATACCCACAAATACACATCCGTCTCTGCTTTTACACTCTCGCCCCTTGGGGCGCCATGCAATAGGGCGAGTTCCCCAAAGGACTCACCGACATTGATCGTTTTATTTTTATCGTCGCCATTTGTAATCACTTCAACACTCCCATTCTTTAGAATGTAAAAATAATTACCCGTACCGCCCTGTTTGTAAACGTATGTACCTGCTTTAATATGACACAACGACATTTCTTTGATAATTTCCTTTCTTGCCATTCTTTCTCAGCCTCTCATGAAGAAATGCTTAATTAAACAGCTTTCAATTCATTCCTCGTCTTCCGAGTTCTTGTTGTGCTTTTTAATAATTTCTAAAATTGATTTTTCGTAGCCTTCGCTCATCTCTTCTGAGTCATGATTCGCGCAAATATTTTTTTGTTTTCCTCCTTTACGGGGGGCCTTGGCTGTGGCTGTAGCTTTGTCTTTAATTGAGTTACTATTACTTGCTTTTGATTTGATCGATATATTAGTGCCTTTCGTATTATCTCATTTTTCAATTTTATCATTTTCTTTCGGGGTGTTCGTGACTTGTTGTGAATCTAAGAGCTGAATATCATGAAAGCATTTAGTTCCCATTTCAAAGTCGAGGAGAAAAAATAATAATACAAGCAATACTAAGGGATTATTAATGAGCAATTAGAATAATTATATTATTGATTATTTAATAAAGTCGGATTTGCTTCATTAAGTTATTTATTTTATTGTTTTAGGATAGAGTGGCGCGGAAGGGAAGCAATGTTGAAAGGAGGAGATTTGGGGGAAGAGAGGTGGGAAAAGGGGTTTGAAATGTGATCTGAGTTGATGGGATTGGGAAATGGGTTGCGGAGATTATTTGAATGATATGAAGAGTAAGGAATAATTGAGGAGTTGAAGTGTAAGATATTTGATCGAATGAAGTTGGTTTTATTGTTTATGAGGCTGATAATTTTAAATATTTTGAATTGAAGTAATTATTCAATTGTAAATGTTTGAATAATGCAAGTGAGTTAAATAAAAATAAAATAAATTAATAAGAAGCGTTGCTGGGAATGTAAATAATAATAGTAATAATTATGAGGATGTATTTGTTGGAAATACATAGTTTATTGTTGTTCACATGGGAAGATATCATATGAGGTGGTTATGATAAACTGTTGAAATTGGGATTATTTTATTGGTAGATTTACATGGATGTTGTTTGAGGAATATGGGAGGTTATGATAATGATATGATGGGATACTATTTTTAATATGTTTGTATATTGCGGTATCTTTATTTATGTTGTCTATGTTTTCGGGAAGGCTCTTGTGCGCGGATGTATTCGTGGAGTACAATATTTCAGAAGTATTGGAATTCTTTACCATAATCTGAATTGCTGATTTTGAGAGTTCTATGAATGTTCTATTGTTACTTTTCTTTCTTCGTGGGTTCCTTCTGTGAGAGTTGTTTGAGATCTTTGATTGTGCTTCTGTGTTATTCTGGTTTACATTCCTTGATTTTCTCATTGATATCATATAAGGATAAAGTAGTGTATTTTTTAAGTGACATGTATTTAAGCATATCAAACATTTGTTTTATGAGTTCTGTGGTTGTCCATTGATCTTTGTGGTTCTCTTCGTTTCTTTTTCTTCCCGAGGACAGTTTGTTGTTCTCAAAAACTTAATTTTATCTTTATCCCCACGAATCATAAATATCTGTTTTCGCAACTTTTCTTTTTATTCTCCTTTCGTTGTGTGAACAATGAATCGTTTGCTTTCTCTCTCTCACTCTCTCTATCATTATAATCGAACACTCCATCTTTTTATTCTATTTGATTATAATTACTGCATACGAAAGCAATTATAAATGTGTGATAGCTCTGCTAAAAAGGAATAAAGAAATATCAATACGATAAACATTATCCCGCCCAAGTTTAATGTCCACAACCATCACCATTTCCATCAGATAATACACCAATTCTAATTAATATTTCAATTCAATTCATTTTTCCTTCTTTTTGTATATCATCCCTCGCTCCTATTCATTGCCCGGCAAAACCCGCAATCTCAACTCACTTTGACTATAAATCCTAAACATAAACTATTAAACAATACTATTTTACAAGCCCAATTATTATCATCAATAACCTAAATCAATTTAACTTCTCATCAAACTATTTAACCGATTTAAATATTATTATATCAATAAATATACATGCGCACTAAAGATCTCTCCAAAAATGAAACCCACTCCCATAAAATGCCCTATCAAATTAACTCATTTATTATCGATAAAAAAATCTCCTCAGGCTATCACAGCGAAATCTACACAGCAACAGATATCGAAACAGACCTAAAAGTAGCTATCAAAGCCATCAATAAGAAGCAACACAGTCAAAATCTCTCTGAATTTCGCCTTATCAACAATGAAATCTCCGTTCTTAAACTAGTAAAACACAAAAACATTGTTCAACTTTTCGAATTTTTCGAGTCATCTGACTTCATTTTCATCGTGACTGAGTATTGCCCCGGTATCCCTCTGTCTGAGTACGTTTGAACAACGCAATTAAATGAAGATGATATGCGTGCAATTTTTATCCAATTGATAGATCTATTAAATTATTTACATAAAATAAATGTTACGCACCGCGATATCCAGCCCAATAATATCATAGTGAATGAAGTAGACAAAAGCTTGAAACTCGTCGATTTCGGTAACAGTGCATTCTATCCAAATGATTTGCAAAATGAAGTCCTTGGCAACCCGTGATATGCTTGTCCTGAAATGCATTACGGTCAATATTATAACTGTGAAAAAGCGGATGTTTGGTCATGTGGAGTAGTGTTGTATTTACTTGTTTCTCGAACCCTTCCGTTTAATCAAGAGGAAAGCATTATCAACAATATCAATTTGTTTATTTTGGAATTTTCAAGGGTCACTAACTACCGGGTCAGCCAAGAATTAGTGGATTGATTAAGGAATATGTGAAATGTCGATATGGATAAGAGGTATAAATTCGTGGAAATACTTCAACACTCTTGGCTGAAGAAAGGCAAAACAAAGGGCCACCAAGAAAATGGTTGAGATATTACACAGGTTAAATTCCCCTTTGATCACAGGATCGCAGAGATATGCAAGTACATGGGATATAAAAGCGAGGGTTGATTGCTTGATTTGCAAAATAATCTTTTTTACCGGACAACGAGTGTATACAAGCAATGTGTTTTAAAATGCAAAAACTACGGGTTTACTTCTGTTAGCGATATCGGAAGCGACGCTTTTCACGAATACATGAATAATCATTTTAATTATTTAGGTGATGAAACCTCCCGTTGGAAAAAGGATGAATACCTGATGAAAGAAAACGATCGAATTGAGGAACTAAAAGCGATCGAAGATCAATTGTTCGAAAATGTAAATAACGTAATTAAACAGTTGGATTATTTTAATGAAAACTACAAAAAAATAGTTGTTGAGTATATTCCCTCAAAAGAAGAAGCTCAAGAACCGGTTAAAAAAACACGCGTGCAAAGCACTCCGAAATCGAGAACGAATAAGCTATCGTATCATAAATGAAGGCCGAGGAAAACAAAAGATAATGTTGTACAATACCGCGATAATTTAAATGCGGTTACGAACGTAATGCAAATTTGAGACTCGAATCCGTATGGTAGAAAACGGATTTCAAAATATGTCGCCAAACAATGAGAAAGCATTAATAAGAATCTTATTCCCAGAAGAAACGCGGATGTTAAAAAAGCGAGTATTAAGCACGCTGTGCTTAAATATTCACAGTCTATCAATATTAAAACTACAAACTTCGGGAATCTCCAGCAACACACATGAAGTAGTGATACTGAAACAATATCGAATTATACGATTACGTTTGAAAACACAGACGATATCGATATTGATGGTAATGATGACGAAGATGGAGAAGTTAAATTTAAAGAAGATGAAGATGAAAAAGAAGAAGAGCAAGAGCAAGAAGAGGAGGAGGAGGAAGAGGAAGAAGAAGAAGAATACATCGAAGATCCGTTCACGGCAGAACAGTATAAGAAAATCGCAAATGACCTTCAAAGGGGAAGCCTTGATGAAATAAATACTTTATCTCAGATGCCACTCAGCGATATCAATAACTTTTCCCCGAAGAAAAAACGAAAAAGCATCAATAACGATACTGCCAAAATACCCGTTGGTGAAACTCTCAAAGTGATGCAAATGAAAATCAAAGAAGAAATCCAAGAAAGAATGGAGCAGATTATAAAGGAAAGGAAAAGCAACAAGTCTTCATTGTTTACCTCAGATAATAGGAGTAACGTGAACACTACGCAAAGCACAAACACCATCATCAAAGAGGGAAAATGAATAGATATCAACAGGGAAATCCAGTATAAAACCTTAGAAATCCAATTAAAATCAGTGCAGAAAGAAAGGGAGGACATCGAAAGAAAACTTAAAAGTATCACCGAAAAGGAAAACACGCTCAAAGAGAAAATAAAACGTTTTTATGAAAATCAATTTATAACGAACAACAACGATTACGAGTTGTTTTAAAAAGCGATATAATATCTTTATTTTTTCAAGTAACGGTAACGATTATAAATCCAAGTTAGTCAGTTTATTAGCATAGTATAGTTTGAATATATTTTCATATATAGATGCTTATATTGATTCAATCAAGAGTTTGTGTATACTGCAAATAATTAGTGGTTTAATTCAGGTATATAGTTCTTTACCGATGAGTTTTGTGGATTTTGGTTTTAACTTTTATTGATTTTTCGCAGCAAGAACAAAGTAAACAAAGTAACATAGTAACATATTTGATTTGAGTATCATAAGAATCTGTTTTTGATTTCTGGAGAATGATGGCACTTCTTGCTGCAGTACCAAAGAGGTGCTATATGCAATTGTTGTAACTATTAATATTATATATATTGGTGTAACAACATGAGATTTCATGTTTTTATAATAACAATTCATGGGGCATATTTGATATGCGTTTGAATAGTGTTCGTTTTGGATATTTCAGAATTGATTAATTAAACTTCTATTTCATTAATTATGGAGTGATGTTAATAACGGTTTATTATTTGAATGTGTAATGAAGTTCATTAATTAATAACACGCATCAATCATAAATCACATCATCGCATTATTTTCTTCTTTATTTATAATCAGCTTTACCTGCCATAACAAACCGTTTAAACCTCTTTGAATTTTTATCCTTCTCTTTCTTTATCTTCCGCGCATATCATATCCGCAATTTCAATTGTTTTTAATAAATAATTACTCTAATTTTCATAACTAGTTTTCTCATAAATAATTAAGTTGAAATCATATTCTACCTATTTTCATAGCTACTTTTATCTATTTTCCTTCAGAAATCAAATTTAATTTCTCATAAGTTTCCGGGAAAATACATTTCTTCAGCTGATTCATTCAATAAAAAGGAACCCAACACACCATAGCCAAAATAAGAATTTTCCCTCAGATCAGAGTGTCGAAAATAAAAGCAACGTCTCAAATCGCAGGGAACAAAAACAGCGTCAGCAAATAAAACACTCCAGTACCGAAGAGGGAAATAAACATGTACCGATTGAACTTTTGTATTTCAGTGTACACGTTGAGAAGTTCCACGAAGATGAGTGCAGTGAAAGTAACAGTTACGATATTTCAGAACAAGAATTCAAATAAATAAAGAGCACCGAACATGATCACAGTCGCTTGGAAGATACTCTTGAACACCCACCATAAAAAGTTTTTCAAGGATCACTCCCTTCCTTGAAGCAGGCGCTCATATCATTTCGGGAATTTCATAATGTTTTCCTTATCGGAATCTCTGTCGAGAAGTACTGAGACTGCCGGGAAGTTGGTGTATAAAGTGCTATACCCGAGAATGAGGACACCGTTGTATAGCGCGACTGCGTTGTAGTAGAAGACGAGACTGAAAATAAACTGAATCAGGGAAATAATCATACCACGGTGTATCACGAAATTAGCCATTGCGGATGTGTTTTTGTATCCGATCCGTCCCCACCACAGTAACAGAGTGTTTAAATAATTAAATTGTAATATTGAGAAGTCACTTGCGAATGAAGCTTGAAGCCCTTCTTTTCCGACGATTCCAATGCCGACATCGGCTTCCTGAATCATCGCAACGTCATTACCACCATCGCCAACCGCGGCGGTTCGCTTATCAGTGTATTTTTTAATCGTCTTGACTATAATTCTTTTCTGTGTCGGGGAGCAACGGCAGCACACGACAGATGGTGCTTTCATCACCGTTTCGAAAAACTCTCGTTCCAAGTGATTAAGCGCGAGATCTCAGCTATCGCCATCAATAATAAACAGGTGTGAGTTCTCCTCTCATCTATTGTATTTCTCAAGGCATTCCATGACTTTCTCCACATCTTTTTCAATGGACAAGTGTTCAAGACTATCATATCTAATTGTAAATATTTTATGATTCTTCGCCTTCAACCCAGCGCTGATGGATATGCAAGTCGCAGTTTCGATTTTATCGCCGGTTAACATCCATATTTTCATACCTGCGTTTCTTAAATTTTCAAGAGTGATGTTCACATCGTCCTGTCATCAATCTTCGACGCCGGTCACACAAAGGAAATCCATGTTGTTTTCAAGTCAAGAAACGGCTTCGGATATTTTCTCTTTTCTGTTTTCCATTGACGTTATTGCGTTGTTGTATTTAATCAACCAATCATTGTAGAAATCATTTGATATTATTTTCTGGGTCAAGACTAAAGTTCGCAATCCTTTCAGAGCAAGGCTTTCTGCGTTTTCTTTGATGTATGCTTTATATTCTTCTTTCACATATTTTTCGATCACGCTTTCAGCGCCTTTGAGATAGAATATGATATGCCCGTGTTTCTTGTTTTTTCATAGGATGCCCATGCGTTTCGTGTCTGAAGAAAAGGGGAAATTCGAGAGAATTTCGTATTCTTCCTCAACGTTGTTTGCGTTTTTAATTCGGATCATTGAATCGGTTCGGTAGATGAGTTTCATATTTAACAGTTCCGCGAATTTCACCAATGCGACTTCATCGGGAGAACTAGCCTGATACGTTATTTTAGTATTATTCGTCGAATCCATTATCGGTGTTACGTTGTTACAAAGTACCATCGCTGTTATTGTATCGCGAATCATTTTCGTGCGATTACGTCTTCAGCTCTTTACTTTGCGTTCATCGCTCGAACCGTAAGATGTGAGTAGACGATTACGTGAATACGTGTTTATTTCTTGATTGTTGTTGTTATCGGTTTTCGACATTGATAACATTTCATTGTTAATAATGCTCTGTGAAGGTTTCCCCTTTTGTGAGTCTCGCACTTCCGAACTTTTAATTAAGTCTCATCAGGGCGCGTCCGCGGCCTTGCAATCATCTTCCAATATCGTGGATAAATCATTGAAACTGTCTTCTCCGAACTGATCAGTTTCCATCGCGATCTGCTTGAAAATCATTTCGTTCTTGGTCAAAGTCCCGGTTTTATCGCTGAACACATAGGTGATCCTTCCCAACTCCTCGGGAATCGTACTGTTCCTCGCAATAGTCCCACTTATCGAAGTATCCCAATTGATTTGTATCGAAAATCACGTTTTAGAAAAATCAAGGTTGACCCGAAGACTTATCGGTATAATCGCGCAAAACAAAATAATAAACCGGAAGAACGTGAACAACGCAGTCCAGTTCCACACATTTTTTAGAATTGTCAGTATCATAGACAGGATCATCATAATAACAAACAAGTAAAAATTTCACCGATTCAACTCGATATCTCATATACCGACTTTACCTTTCGGTGTCGACGAATTCATTCTCGCTCTTGTTTCGTCTCCGATATAGATAACCACACCAACGATTTTTTTCGAAGCTCAGATCGTGCTCGCCCAGATGGTGTTCTCCAAACCAAGACTTTCTTTTTTAAGTTTATTGTTGTTCTCTTCTCAATACTGGAGCACGCCTTCGAAACTGTAAATTCACTTTGATGGGGGTTGATACTCGATGAAACCATCCAATTTCATAATCTCAAAGATTTCCATTTCTTGCGTCAATCCAGGAGCTTTGCGGAGCTTCCAATCGGTTTCGCCGTCTCATTGATCTGTTCGAATAAAAGTGTGGTTATCCCCTGATTCGTTGCATGTTTTAAGTAGCAACATATCTGCGGGAACCCTTTGATTTTCTTTGAGCTCGATGATATCTCCGATTTGAATATCCTTTGATTTAATTAGTTTTTGCGATGATTTGTTTGGTTCGATACTACTGCGGAAATGAACAATATATTCCTCATTATTAGTGCGTTTATCTTGAATACGCCGATTGATATCGTCGTACAGTTCCTTAAGCATGGAAACACCAACAACAATCACCAAAGGGGATAGATAACTAAACAGAAACCCCACTTTCAATTGGTCGAAAAACTGGGTGATCGTCATAATAAGATAGAAATAATTCCCAAAAAATTTGAACTGATTAAACAGAACAACCGGGATGAAGGTAAGGAAATTATATTTATGATTTAAGATTTTGTTCGTCAAAGGAGAGTAGTTGAGATGAGAGTCTTTGAACAGAGTTGTGCGCTTTGTGACTGTATCGATCTTTCGACAGCAAGGGAACAGCCAAGTACAGAATTCGTTGCATTTTGAAGGCTTGTTCTATAAAATATATTAGTGTGAAAAGAATAAGACTTTGTTTTTACTGAATTTAACTTGTTTTTGTGGTTATTATATTTTATTCATTTTTCGTTCAGACCAAAACCTTTTAAAGATGAATTACTCGATTCTGAATTAATCGAGTCGATCAACTTGTCTGATGAGTTGCTATTGATAAGCTTTTCTTCCATTTAATTGCTTTTAAGATAATATTATTATTCTTAATAATTATTATTTTTAATGTGATGTTATTATATGCTTTGGTTTGAGAGATAATTTTAAAAAGTGGAATGAGTTGCTGAAGGGCTGCGCATATCAGGTTCTCCGGGTTGGTTTGGACATGAAAGATTAATTTTCGTCTTCGTTTTGGGATTTAATTGACTCGTGGATTGGATATGAGTGAATTGGGTTTTCAATTGAATATTTCATTCGTGGTGGAGAGGAGAGATGATTGAATTAGCGTACTTTTATATCGGGTCAAATGCTAAGGAATATGGGAGAATATGATAGCGGTGTGTTGAAACACTTTTTTTAATGTCTACTTTATAAGTGTCTGAAGATATTTTTGAATTAAAAATAGTTTTCTTTGTAGTAAGGGAACGCTCTTGAACTGATGTAATCATTAAGTTGTTTATTGCGGAAGTTTAGGACTTCTTTATCGTGTAATGATTTTATTTTGGGTTGACAATTATCTTAATTACTTATCTTTCACTCTTATTGGATTCGTTCAGTTTGATTGGTGGACAAGCTTTGATTGACGAAGTTTTTAACAGTTGATGTGCTCTTTTAATTTGATTGTCAAGAAAAGCATTCTTGATATGTCTTCATTTTTCGCATGTGTAACAACGTTTTTTTGAATATAATCATATGATGTGTGATATCTATATCCAGACCCAACATGTCCTAATGAACACTTCATGTTCACTGAAATGATCACCTTTTGTAATGATTTATTCCATATTATTAGGCATTTAAACTTATAGTTTATATCCCTTTATCTTGTGCTTCAGTTCGATTTGATTTAATCACTTTGTGATACTTCTGATACTCCTTTCCCCGGTTAGACGTTTTTTTAACTATTATAAATGCGATTCCTGAACGTGTATGGATTATTATTATGAAAAAGATTCTTGATTGGATATATGATGTTCACAAGAGACAATGACCGAGGTATTAACGAAGGTTTGATAAAAAAGAGTGAGAGCACTTATTACAAATGTGTATGTTGTTTATGTTTAACCAATCATTTTAATTAGTAGGATTTGTTACTAAAAGTTTGGGGATTGGGGATTGGGGATTGGGGATTGGGGATTGGGGATTGGGGATTGGGCCCAATCCCCTTATTGTATCGGTGTATACAATTAAATATTCCGAAATTATATTATTTATATTGATATATAAGGAATGGGAAATTGGAATTGGTAGTAGTAATAATAAGAATTACGAGATGGGGATTGGGCCCAATCCCCAATCCCCAATCCCC
>JAWNBB010014076.1:0-10068 GCA_036325645.1 Balantidium ctenopharyngodoni
AATCCCCAATCCCCAATCCCCAATTTAGATAATGACGAATAGTCATTTTTTATCAATGATTTAGATTAAATATATTAATCAATCAATTTTTTATTATATTTATTTGTGAATCCCTGATATCGGTAGGGGAGATATGTTTTTGAACAGTCTTCTCGTCGCATTATTTATAACAATTTCTAGAAATAGCTCGAGTTTCTGCATTGAACTCCTTTATTTTTATCAGGTTTGCTTATTGTCCAGAGTGAAACCAATATCTCATTTCCTTCGATTTTTTTGTAAAAGTATGAATTTACTTCCAAGTCTTCCTTGTTCTCCATGTTTTCAAGTATTTATTATGATTCAAAACTTGAAGAATTTTGAAAAAAACTATCTTCTTCATTTTTAGTGATTTATATACTTAGATATAAATAAATATCGGTTTCCTTGAAAGATTTCTTATTTAGTCTCATTTAAGTTACATTACATAGTGAACATCTTACATTTATTTAATCAAAACCCTCATATTCACTCCAATCGTGTTAAATACAACTATCAAATATTAAATAACAGAAGATTCCCTGTTTTAATATAATAACATACTCAATTTCAAGTAATATTTCTCATTTTTAAGCACCTTAAAAATGTTATATTTATTCATATAAACCCTCATTTTCAAACATATCAATTCGATGTAATAATTAACGTAAGCCGTGACACCTCCCTATTATTATTCGATATTATTCCTCATATTTGTGTAATACAAATCCGCGAACAAACTCTCTTTATTTTTCAACAATATCTCCGGTTTATCAAATTCCACGACTCTTCCTTTATCTAACACAATAACTCTATCGCAGTATTTCACACTCTCCACTCGATGTCAAATATTTAACACGGTACAGAACCTAAAGTACTTACCCATTGCTTTATAAATGATCTCCTCTATCTTCTGATCCAGAGACGAAGTTGCCTCATCTCAAAACACAATTTTTGATTTCTTTAGCATTACCCTCGCAAAGCATATTCATTGCTTCTCGCCCAGTGATAAATTATTTCCTAATTCCTTTATTTTTAACTTCAGGTTCCTGACCTGATTATCCTTTGTTCGATAATGACTATCGAAAAACTCGAGCTCATCTAATACTTCTATAATTTCATCATCTGTGTATTTATGCAAAGGATCAATGTTATCTCGTCAGTTCCCTTCAAAAAGGATTGGCTCTTGAGGGACAACAGATAAATTAGCACGTCATACCTTTAAGCCTAACGTGCTGATTTTCACGTTGTCGATAATGATATCCCCTTGTTCTTGCTCAATTCATCTAAAGCAGGATAAAACTAGCGAACTTTTTCCACTTCCACTTTTACCGACGATTCCGATTTTTTCCCCGCCCATGATATCAATATTGATGTTATTTAGTACCAAATCCGCTTCAGGTCGGTACCTTGCCGTGTAATTTCTAAATCGAATATTCCCAACATCAGGCCAATTCTTATAATTCTTATCTTTGCCCAGTATCCTCGCTTTTTCCTGAATTATTTGGGTATATGAATAACACCGCTCAAAACTCACCATACTTTTTTCCATCATTGTCGTCTCGCTTCACGTATTCAGCATTTGTTCACTGAATGAAATTGAATATTTAAGCATTAAACCAATTGCCTCTGCCGTTCAAATATCTTTAGTAGTCATCGCACATATTACTATGGCGAAAAGATAAATAAATGATGCTCACTCTAAGTGCAAAGCATACCAGTTACTTGTTCCAAATTTAAACATGTTGACTAAATAACAATTATTTCAATGCTTGAAAAACCTTTTCAGGAAATTACTCTGCGTTCCAAACGAACGTATTGTGCTTATCCCACTGATTGTTTCACTAAAACAAGTCACTATTGGCGTCCGGGATATCCCTTCTAATCGATTCAAATCTCTTCCTGCGTTTATATAGTACTTAGTAATATAATATCCTAAGATTATCATCAAAGGCGCGGAAAACAAGGAGTAAGCGCTATATTTTGTACATACGTATATCGCACCAAACAACGTAAAGCACGATTTTAAGATCTGAGATAGTAATCTGAGAATCAGCTTTCATTTATCCAAATCATTGCTTAACCGGTTGATACACTGCCCTGAAGGTATTATATCATGGAACAAATTGATCGGAGCATATATTATAGCTTTAAGCATTTTATTATGTCATTTGTAATTGATATCCACCACCAATCCCGAGAAAATGAACTCCTTTAAAAACAGGAAAAAGATACTGAAAAGTCCGAATTGCGTATAGATTAAATACGAAAATAAATTCTCTTCTCGATTTGCAGACCAATGAGACAACCATAAATTACTCCCTATCTTAGACGCTTGAATAGCAAATGAAAGTAATATTAAGATTACTAATATACCTATCCCACAAAAAGATAGCAAGTATGTCTTATATAAATCAAATGCTATTTTCCCTGTTTTCATCTCCTCGTCTTTTATTCACTTTCCTTTTTCGATTCTTTCGCTCTCATTTCCTATTGTTATTTTACGATTGGTTCATGTCTTTGTATTTTTTTGTTTTTCAATGTTTATTTGATTACCCTTTTTCTCAGCCTTTTTATCGATTTGCTTCAGAAGCTCGCTATATCAAGGAGTTTTTATGAAATCGCTATACACTCCACTCCAAGTGATCCTCCCTTTATCCATGTATATGATTTTATTCATGAGTTGAATATTGGAAATATCGTGTTTGATTAGGATTCTTGTTTTGTTGGAGAGGTATTCCACGATGACGTTATTAAAGATTTCATATGAATTGATACTATCAACACTTGATAACGGGTCATCGAAGATATAAATATCTGCTTGTTGATATACCGCCCTTGCTAGACTGATTCGCGCTTTTTGTCCTCCTGAAATATTAGTACCATTTGAACTTACTTCGGTTCACTCACCTCCTGGTCATGTAAGTCAGTCCGCGTTTAGTTGACATATTTTCAATATTTTTTCATAACGATCTTTATCCATGAAATTATAAAATAAGATATTATCGCGAATAGAACCGTTCATTATCCACGGATTTTGTGAAGAGTAAGACACGGTTCCGTTAATAACGCAGTCTGACCGACTTCCGTCTTTCTTAGGGATATACTCGAGGAAATTGATAATAGCGTTAGCAAGGCAGGTCTTTCCACTTCCAGTGTCTCCAAATACCAGAATTAAATCGCCCTTCACGATTTCCATATTGATATTCTTGAGCAACGACTTGGGATATTTCCTACTATTTATTCCAAAGTCACAGTTCGTGAATTTAATTTCAATACCTTCCTTTTTCAGCGTTTTGTCTTCCCTACTGCTTGAAATAGTGTCACGCTCTCTTAGGAAATTCTCAAGTCTTTTCATCGATATCAAGCAATTCAAAACGCTTGTTATAAAAATTGGAAGTCGATAAAGAGGGTAGCTCATTGAATCGAAGATTTCAATTGATGTTAATCAATTTTCAATCGGCATTTTACCGACTAGCAACGTGTAAAGACCAATTGAAGAGACTGATACGAATAAAGGAATACTCCAATGAACGAAGCAACTAAGCACGTAAACATTTTGGATTTTCTTCATCGATTTCAACTCGCTAACTCGAACCGTGTTTATCTTGTTCATAAATTCCTCTTCCCAGGAATACAATTTCAACGCCTTTAACATATGGAGAACATTGGCAGTGATTTTCATCCTTTCGTCTTTATTTTTCAGTAGCTTTCTTTGATTCGATATATATAGTTTTTGAATAAACCAAGCAATTACTATTAAAAACAAGAGGATGAGAACGCCTATAATAAAGGAAAGTCCAAAGTATGTGAATAATAAATACAAATATATTGCAAATTGGAACGGTACGACAATGGTCAACGGTGCATATGCAAACACGAAGCCGATTGTTTCAACATCGACTTGGATGAAATTAATTCATTCTCCTTCACTAAGACGATTTTTTATAAAAATAGCCGTTCGCATTAACTTTTCATATATTCACCCAGCTCAAGAATTATTTGCTTTCGCTCCTCACATTTGGCTTTGGTGATTTGCATGGTGTGTTAGTATTATTTGCACCAGTTTATTCGTTAAAAATAACGCTGAGTAAATATAGACGCTTATACCTCTATTGAAGTAAAATCCACCATCGTTATTATCATCACTCTTCTTGAATAATCATATCAATGTTCTTCATAAATTAATTTGATTCACTTTTGCAATGGTGAGTACAATTGATAACATGAACACGAAAGCCGCGTTCCATTTCAACGAGTTTATTGCTGTTATGAACAATGGACAAATCCCTTTACGCTTTTTACTTCCTTTATCATACCACTCACCTTTCATAACTTGAAATAATTTATCCGTCTCATTCTCTTTATTTCATTCCTCTCAGTGTCGTAATTTCAAACTTTTTAAATTCGACACTCTCATCACCGGTTTCGTCCATGAGAAGAATCAATTGCATTTACTGACGTTTGACTGTCTGTTTCACTTTTTTTTCATTATTAAGTCATTAGATATTGATTCATTATAATCAAAGCCCGTAGTATTCAAAGGAATGGCGTATTCCTGGCTAAAATAGGATAATTCTTTTTCCATTAAAATATTAAGAATAATTAATATATTTTTAGTAAAAAAAATTATTTTAATACTATCACAACTGATAAATACTATTACTTATTGTACATAATATTAGAGTAGTTCTTTTCTGTGTTAGAACTTATTTTTGTATATTGATATTATTGTTCGTTTTTGCTCCATTGTTAGGTCGCTGTCGAACAATGCTTTCATTTCCCGGATAAAATCGTCCTTAGTTAATATAGCGTTTGATGTGGTGAGGTTGGAAATTATTTTTTTAATGTGATTGAGAACATTGGTGTCTATTGATTTGAGGGAAAGAGTGTCTTTCTTTCACTCTGTCTTGTCCTTACCTCCAATTCAATCGAAGAATAAATTAGTGAAGGATTTGTTTCTTATACCTTCGAGGAGTACATCTTCGACGGATGACGTAGTGTGGAATAAAATGTTGCCTCGTTTTTTTAAGGGGATATAATGGAAGGTATGACCTCTTGGACTAGATAACGGAGAAATGGAATTGTTATTAAAATTATATTGGCTTAAAGAAGAGTTTGTGTTGATAGTCCGATGAATGATGTTCGTTTTCTTTTGGGACTTTTCTATGCTTACTTTAGGGCTTTTCCACTTTTGTGAATCTTTATTAGTAATCGTATCATTGTTACCGTTTTGATTGCTATTGCTTGTGATATCTATCATTGAGCCTTGCCGCGCTTGACTGAAAATTGTAGATTTGCTTTTATTTAATGCAAATATATTTCTCGCAGAATTATTACTACTGCTTTGATAGTAATATGTCTTCTTTGATTGAACCGGTGTGACTTGCTTATTCGGTGAGTTCGAGAAATGACAAGGCCGAGCGGATAACATTCGCTTTAGTTTGGCATCGGTGTAAAGGCGATTAAATATCCCACTTGATTGACGCGTAATTATTTTTGTCCTATTTGTATGTTGATTTGAAGGGATAGTGCTTATGCTTTGATTAATTTTAAAAGACGCGGTGCTTATTTTATTCAACGATGGAATACCATATTTATTATCGTGAGATCTTGTGCTTTGTTTTTGAGTGTTATCATGTGAGTTAATATTGTTGCTTTTGTTTTTCATTTTTGTATCTATTCTTAGCAGATTTCACTGGGGTTTTATTTCCTTTTCTTTCTTATTGTCCTCTTTTTTATGCTTTTCTTTGGATTCTTCTTTGTGTTTTATTTTATCTTTCGTTGCAATTTGATTGATTTGATTGTTGTATTTTTCCTCGGGAATTGTACTCATCTGCACTCTATTATACTTGTAAATCATATCAGCATTTTCTTCAGAGTTCTCTTGATTATCATTCGCAAACTTTTGGATTCAAGTCTCGATTTGAACGGTTCACTGACTCAACGATGAGAAATCCAAGTCATTTTCTTTACAGAAATAATAGGCGAGTTCCGCTGAGTTTGAGTCACTATATATTTTCAATTGCTTCGTGATACCCTTTTGTAACTCGATGTTCAATATGTACATTATTGAAGTAGTGTTCTTCGTCTTCATATCTTCTTCATTTCTTTTCATCTCGTTTTCGGAGGAATGGGCAGTGATACTCATTTTTTATAATTAATATGTTAAACATGAAAATTAATAATTGGATAATATAATTATTTTAACTTTAAGCCTTGATATTACTCCCCTAATGTAAGGGATTATTATTCTAATTTCTTCTTCCGGACTTTCAATGAGGTTTGATCAAGTTCAATACAGGATCACTCTTTTGCAGCAGCTACAAGAAGGTTGATATCTGAGGTCATTATCTTAATTTTATTGAATTTGAGAAAGACGGATAACTCGATGACTATAGCGTTATATTAATAATTAGTTAATTGTGCTTACATCCTCAATCATCGGCTTGACTATGCAAATAGGAATCTTGGTAATACTTATCCGAAAAATAATACGATAATTGCCGTTTGATGAACGGTCAAGCTATGATCTCAGTTGAATTTACATCGTTGTTTTCCCCTGCTTCAACTGTATTGTTAATTGAAGTACTATATATTGATATTGAAATAAAGTTTTTTGTTTCTACACATAAAACATTTCCTTCGATGTCGTACATCGATGACAAAGAATTGTTTTGATTCTGATTACACTGATTTCTTTGTTCAAATAAATCAATTAAAAATCTTGCATTATCTTTGTAATATTTAACAACCTTCCCGAGCCTCTCATTTCCAATGCCAATACCATTTTCATTTCATTCTTGTATTCTGAATCTTATTAAGGTGTTTGCCTCGAATCATTGCGGGAAATTTTTTTCCAAGAATGGAATATCGTCATATTTATCAACTGGGATCAAATGAAAATTCTCTTTTTTATATTCAAATATATTGCTATCAATATCAGTGCTTTTATTGTTGATTGTTCCGGTTTTGTGCTCGTTCTTTCTTTTAGTATTATTATTATTATCTTTTTTCACTTTTGCAACTGAAACTGATGCTTCTTTCTGCACGTTATTTCAAAGACTAATTTTAGAATTATTTTTATTCTTCTTCTCACTATCACTACTGTAATTATCATCATCACTGCCTTGATCAAAATGAATAACCTTTCTTTTTTTATTCAAAATTCTTTTCGGACTATTTACTTTCGGCTTTTGATTAGTACAGTTTCACGTTTTAGTTTTTGGATTCTTTACGTTTAAATATGATTTGCTTTCACTAGAACTTGAACTACTATCACTAAATACAATACTATTCTTCCTTTTATTCGGCTTGTTATACTCTAGCATTACCATTCACACTTCATTACTTTCAATTATATCTCATATCCCATCATTTCCTCTTCCTTCATCGGGAATAAACACGAAACTATCCTTATCCATTATTTTCCCGATTTTACAATTATATTTACTATAATATCTTGATATTTCTTTTCTTCAACCTTCTCAGCTGCGAATAGCTTCCTTATTCACCTTTATTATTATTTTATTACGACCCTCTTTCATAATATCTTCGCTTGGATTACTGATCTCAATTCTTATCCTAAGCATTGGGCGGTATATATACAGTTAATTAATAAACTATAATATTTAAATATATTAATAAACTACTACTATAATTATTTCTATATATAAATGTCTCTCAATCAGACTTGAACGCTCTCAATGCTGTCATTAGCTTTACTATTATCAACAGTCTCATCTAAGATCACAGTGATAATGCCAGAAGAACTTGCATTTAAATTCCAATCGTCTATTTCAGCGTCGTACGCGAACTTCGGAAAAATCCCATACGGTTTCAGTACTCGTGGAACTTTATTTTACGATACCAATCCAAATAAAGATCCTAATTCTTCTTGTAAACCTTTAAACCTGAGCCTACCAGCCTCAAATGATCAGGTTGATTACTATCCGATAATCATTGTTGAGCAAGGTGCATGTTCCTATGTTCAAATGGCTCGTAATATTCAACATGCAGGAGCCAGTATGGCGATAATAATAAGCAATACCGCAATGAGTGGTCACGATGTCAAAGAAATATCCGTCAGTGACGACGGTACTGGTTCAGATATTATAATCCAAACGGTATGAATATCCCAAACCGACGGGCTCTGACTTACCAAATTTTGAAATCAAAACCTTTCGAGTAGCTCTGTGGTACTTGAAGTCGAGTTTAACACGAAGAAAAGCGAAGTCCCAAAACTTGAAATTTTTATGCATTCGACTAGTAAAGAAGCATATGCGTTCCTCGACGAATTTTCATCTTATTATAATATTCTTGCATCTGATATAATATTCGAACCACATTTTATTTCACATCAATGAACAGGGTGATCAGAAGAACAAAAACTTATCAACTGCGTTTCGAAAGGTACTTACTGTATGCCTTCCTATCCAACAGCGGAAAACAATAATGGTAAATACATTATTCTTGAAAATATTACTCAGTATTGCATTTACTTACTTTCAAGCAGATCTGATGAAAGCCCTACTCAATTTGCAAAACTATTCTTTGACTTCGTATCTTTTTATTATAAAAACTGTGATTTCAGTTCTGCATATAGAAATAACTGCGGTTGAGATCTTCTCCCTAACTATGGTCTGAGTATAGAGTCGGTAAATAAATGTATAGCAAAGACCTTCGGTGAGAGCAATTGAAGCGAGAGTGTGTTTAATAACAACCAAAACACTTATTTGGAGTCTGAAATGCACATTGCAAATTCTTTGTATATTAATGAATATCCAACCGTATTAGTAAACAAGAAAAAGTTGCATGGAAGATGAAATGCGCTAGATATCTTTGATACGATTTGCAGTTCGTTTATTGTGAAGCCGCAGAAATGTAAAGACTATTTGGTATACCCAACGAATAATAATAAAGGACTTGGATGGTTTAACATTACACTTATTGTTATTGGCGCTTTGATTGTTAATATTCTAATTGTGATATTGTGTAGGAAGTACATAGTGAGAAGAGTCCATGAAAGAATAGAGGTTAATGAATTGGATTGAGATGGGAGGATTAATGCGGTTGTCACGAATTATTTTGCGTTAAAGGATCCTGATGGGAAATAAGGTAGCAAAATATATATTTATATATATAAAATTATATAAACAAATCATTTGGAATAAATAAACTATTGTAACTATTTAGGATTGAAAGGATTAGATTGAAATGTTAAAGGTGAAACAGAGATGAAATGATGAATAGATGGGAAGTAGATGAGGCAAAGGAAGCTAAAATCATATTGAGGTAGTATCTATTCTACAGAATGTAGGCTTAAATAAGCTGATCTTTCTATTGATAATTAAGCTAAGATAATTATTCAAATATAATATAACGGAATTGCCATATCTTCTTTGATATCTTTTTAGCTGATTTTCTCTCCCGTTTTCTAATCATCGGATCGGTATTTATTTCGACTTGCATTCTTCAACTGTGTCTAAGGGTCTTTTTTATTTTAGACGCATTTGTTATTTTCTTGTGGTAATTGAACTCATGATCTAATGAGGGCTAGATTAAAGGAAAATAAAATGAATATGCTGAATTATATGGTATCTTTCAAGATATTAATTGGTATAATATATAGTTTTTTTATTAGATGAAAACTTTATAATTATTTCAGGAAATCAGAAAAGTTTACAAAGGAGAGAAGAGTTTATCTTTCACCAAAATAGAAAAATCCTTTTACAAAGAGTGTTGAGAGGTTATTTTTCAAATAAAGATGGTTTAAAAAAACGAATTTGGAAAATGTTTATAGATAAAAGTTATCTTTTGATCAAGCGATAAATAAGGAATCAGAAGAAAAAAAAAAGTAATAATAAAGTGAAGATGGGAGTTTTTAGGTTATCATAATTTTAGTAATAGAATTCCAAAATGATTATAAGGAGAAGGAGCAAAAAAATTTATAATTAAGGATTTTTTTGGATTAATATTAATCAACATTGTGTTTAATTTATATCATTGTAGAACTGTTTGGGGATTGGGCCCAATCCCCAATCCCCAATCCCC
>JAWNBB010014108.1:0-14932 GCA_036325645.1 Balantidium ctenopharyngodoni
GGGGATTGGGGATTGGGGATTGGGCCCAATCCCCAGTTAGTTCAAATAATAATAATACTTCTAATACGCTTTGAAATTAAATAAATAAAGATCGAATATATCGAGTATATAATAATATAACCTAACTATTGTTACTTTCTTCCAATTCATACGCCGTTCATTCATTTATGTCATCGAACTAGATGAAACTAAATTTTGTCTCCAATGAATGCCTTAGGCATTCATTCATTCATCAATCCTTCCAGCAAAGATGAATTCTTGTCCTATTATCAATCCTTTGATCAGATGTCACGTCTTTTGAAGCCATTGGCTTTGTTCTGACTGAATGTCGAGGGCTTAGTGAGCGTGTTCATTTCTTAGTATTACTCTGCTACTTGACTAGCCATGGACAACCAGTAATCATTTACACTCACTGATAACGGTAATCATTATCTTTTACTAATTTTAAACAATGAGAAATAATAACTACCTCTCATAATAATAATAAATTATCTCCCCGCCTTTCACATTAATTATCTTTACCTCTGACAAAATAATATCCTTTAACACCTCCTCTCACTTCAATAGATGAAAACAAAAAACAATTTATCACATCGTGATGAAACATCGACGAAGAGGACAGTTACATTAAATCTTCTGAGGATACACATAGATTACATTCAAAATAAGTTCAATGAGAGAAACAAAATACGATCAAATCAAGTAATGTGAACTGTTTGTTTATTTCTTACCTTTCAAGCATGAGGAAACACGTCCAAAGCTTTGTAACATTATTTAATAAAAAATACTTTATTAACGTCTATTATAATTAAGCGATTACTCTAACTATTCCTTATTTCTTTATTTCCCCCTAAATATCAAGCTGCATTAACAATGCCGCTCCTCTTAATATCCAATGGTTTTTATTCTTTCTACTAATCAAATCAACATCAATCACCTTTTCAACGGAATTTCCTGAACTGGCGATGATTTGAGCTCTTTTCTCGGTTTTAAACATCGGACACGAATATGTGAAAATCTCCTCTTCGTTTTCATTTTCGTTATCATCCGCTTCTTCTTCGTCTTCCTCGTCAATTTTTTTAGGAACATCGTGAATAGTTTCGAACCAAATAATCGGCATTTCAATCTGCATTTCCCCTGGTTTCTGATCGATTAAACCTTGTTTCGCATCCCACGAAGCACCTTCTCAGTAAAGTCCTTGAATGTAAACACCCGCTTTTGGAGCTTTCGCCGTTTGAGGGTCTTCTGAGTCCATTACAGTGTATTTCATTGTGATATCACTCACTGGAATTTTTGTGCATCGTGCATGATTTTGGAACACTCCTGTGATAAATCCTTGAGGATAGAATAATCCGCTCATCCAGAAAACGTTGGGATTTCCCTCTTGTAGCCATAAATTAATAAACTCAATTCTTTTACGGAGATCGTTTATCCACGACGCGAAGGGCTTAAATGAGCTGTAACCAATTTTAGACCACGTTTTCGGGACTTTATTAAATAACAGACTATCGAATATTTCCTCGCTTTCGGATGTCATTATCGACGTTCCTTCGATAGCACGTTTTCACTCGTCTAAAGATGTATTAATTTTAGTGATTCACGTATTGTATTTTTCGATTTCTTGGAATAGTACGATCGTTAAGGAATGGTGCAAGTCATTGTCGTATAGTTTATCATGCGATTTATTTCTTGCTTTCTTATCGATTAACTCTATTTCCTGACTGGTTCACTCGGTTATCACATTCATTACTGTTGCGTTGCTATCACCACTTTGCGATGTATCTTTCGGTAATACATTTGTGAGATATGTGAGAAGGCTGTTTGACTCCTTTAGTTCGTATACGATGTTGGCGTTCACGTTTAGCCCGAAGATGTCCGGGTCATCGAATGGGGGTAATGTTTTGATGTAATTCTGATATTCGTAAAGGTGCTTGTAATGGGGGATACTGTACTGTCCGAACTCGATTTTCACGAATTCATCTCAATCGTTTCCGTTCTTGTCTTTGATCTTGTCGAATCATCCTTCGTTGATGAACTTAATCAACGCACTGTTCATGACTGTTCTGTCTGTTTCATCGATAATACTACCTCCATATGTGACTTCCCCGATAAGGTATAAGATGCTTTCCCAAGGAATGCTGTCAACATCGGCTTCTGATAAGTAAATATTTACGAGTTGAGAAGAGGTGTCGAAGTCGGACTGGTTGAAATCATAACGCAAATTAAAACCAATCGGACCGAATTTCTTACGTTCTTGTAGTACTGAATGGAACAAGGAAAGCGCAAAGACGATGTTCGTGAAATTTATTTTCTTTTGAATAATATCTTTCTTCTGCTGTTCCAGCTCTTTTTGCTTTTGATCTTCTTCCGCCTTAATTTCCTCCTGTGTTTTATTTGCACGTGCGACTGAAGTATCAATCGGTTTTACTAATGGATCGAGTTTTTCTTCGGTTTCATCATCAAATAATTTTCGCATGTTTGCCCTGACTCCAGAGGGAGGCTCGGTTGTAAGTTTTAAACTATTTTGAAGAATTGAGACTGGGAAAGTTGAGACAGGCATTGAAGTAAGCCATCAACGGAAATTGGGGTGAATATCTTCTTGTTGAAGGGATTGTACTATCACCGCAAGGTCAGGCATGAATGAAGCGAATAAATGACAATTCTGAAGGAACACCCAAGAACCATCTTTAATACCATATTTTTTAATCGCATCCTTGGCCTCTTGTTCTTGCCCTTGACCAAGCGAAATAGTGAACACTTTAAATTCTCCGGGGTTTTGATCTTGCGCTGAGGGTATTAAATCCTGTTCTTTCCTTTTCGATTTTTGACTTGCATTACTTGTCTTTCTCGAACGTTTACCAATGCTCACATTTTCTTCGCTGAGTTCCTGTTCATTCTTCATGGGACTCTTCACATCGTTCACGTTTTCATTGCCCTCTCCTTCAGCGTGTGCTTCCGTTTCGGGCTTTCGGATTCACTCGCCGTTTTCATCAAACTCTTGAGCTCCTTCTTCATTAATCCTCTTTTGCTCAAGTATCAGCTGCTGCGCTTCATATTCTTCCATTTTCATTTTTTTGAATTTTTTCGTAAACGTAATAAACTCGTTCGTCGGATCGGCTCCTTTACTCAAAATGAAAATAATTGGCGTACTGCAATCAGACTCTTCGTATCAGTCCTCTAATCTGCACGGGCTGGTATCTATGAACAAGCTCCCTCAATCATCAGCAATAAACTGCTTTGCAAAAAACAGCAATTTATCAGGTTTGAATAGTTTCACCAGCAAAAGTTTCATAAAATTCCTTTTGATTATATCACTTCAATTTGCGATACCATCTCAGTGTGTAGCGATCTTCGAATCGAAGTCATCTTTTAGATCCTTAATCGTATCGAATCCATCTTGTAATTCCTTAAGTTTGTTACTCACTACTCTTCCAAGGTTATTGTACTTGAACTTCGTTTCGAAGTATAAAATATTATTCCATTGTGTTTCCGTAAAGTACTTTGCGTCTGGGTTCGGATTCGAATAACTACCGATCTGAGAAGGACCTTTCACGAAGAAGTCCCACTCCGTTTCGGAGATTTCGTTTTTCTTGCGTTTGATGTTGTAGTTAATTCATAATGAAAATATCGTCTTATGCGTTTCGAAAATCCCGCGTTTGATATTATTGAAGATATCCTCTGTTACCTTCTTCTCAAGTGTTTTCACTCGTTCCTTTACGTTATTCCGACTTTCGTCCTTGCAACTGATTGAGGCGTTGAAGATCTTTTTGAAATATTCTCAGGAAAACTGGTACATTGAGTCGATTTTACTCATATCAGCGACAACGAAGAACAGGATTGATCCTCTCAACGCCACTGGAACGTATTCGTTACGTATCATATTCGTTTCCTTTTCGATCAGGATTGTGTCTCGCATTTTCCTTCCAACATCATCGCTGAGCACTTTCGATGTTTCAAGTTTTTCAATTAAATCCTTCGCGTCGAGTATCTCCTCGTCTTTCGTGTTCGTGAGCGATACTAAAATATCATCTGAGTTCTTCGATAGTTCACTCTGCATCTGCCCGATTTCAGAAATAATTTTATTTCTTTGCTCATACTTCTCTCTTCGTTCACACTTGAACACTTCATTTAGCAATTGCTCGGTGAGACCACTTTCAGTGACTGTGAAGTTAATGATATTTAATTTAATATAGTACTCGGGTGGATAGTGCGGGTTGGCAAGTTTTGTCGTAAATATCATTTTGAATTTATCATTGTATTCATAGTCGTTGTTATTGAAGATTAATTTATCGCCCGCTTCGTCTGCGATGATTTGCTGTGAGATAATCGAATTAAATATCGGATCTATTGATTCAGTGACATTTTCGAGGAGCGTTGTATTACCTTTAGTAATATCTCAGCCTATTCTTTCTCATTGTGCCTTCACGTCTTCTTCTTTGCAGTCAGCGCGGTTGATCGATAACTTATTTTTGTACATTTTCTTTAGCCAGATATTTGCTTGAAGTTGTGGGTCGATCATTCAGGGGTATTTTCCACACTCTTTCATCATAATCGCGTTTTCAATACTAAGACTATCGTTGGGTCAGGAGCAAAGTGTCCAGTTTTGGATTTCGACAGGGTTGGACATTATCTTATCTAAAGAAAACTCGCGATTGTAGTCGATTGAATATTCTGTGAGTCACTGCTTCCACTGGTCAACCTGCGTGTTTCGGTATTTCCCGCTGAAGGGGGACAAGTAAGCAATTATCATAGCGGCTAAGAGAATATTCCCTAAAAAGTTCTTTTGATCCTGTTTCAATTCCACTCAAGTCTCATTCCATCTGACACCTTCGTCTTGGAGAAGTTCCAGGAGTTTCGCCGCGTTTTTCTTATGCTCCGAGTTGACTTCTTTTTGACGTTGCAAAGCATCAATCTCATCTTGCGATTTCGTAGTTTCCGCTTTAAGACGTCTTAACTCGCTGTCTTTGGCTTCTTTTATCGCATTGAGTTCGTCGACACGTTTATCAATTGCAGCTTTTTCCTCTTTTTTAACCCGCTCTTCTTCAAGCAGGGGCCGCATTTCCCTATCGATATCGAACAGTTCAATGGCAAATCTCGCCCATGTGAAAAGAAGAGAATGTATTTCAGATAGTTTTACTATTTTATCTTCCAAATTGTCAACCTCGGGATGGAATTCCTTGAACACGTTCGGTATTGTTTCATGGATATATTTTTTGAACTCTTTCAGCACTTTTCCGCTGGGGTCGTTATTATAGAACTCGTCTATTTTTTGGTCCAGTTTCAATATTTTATCTCTGCATTGGTATACTTGGGTGTTATACGCGGTCACTTTTGGGTTTATCTTTTTACCATGTAATCAATAGCCCAGTGCTTCGCAGATAAGTGACTTGTATTGATTTGATTCATTCGATTTATCGCCCATAAAAGCGCTGAGAGCTTGACTGCTGAGCTTTTCGTTGACTTTCTTCTTGATGATATCATACTTTTCCTGACAGATCTTCTTCTGCAAATCGATTGAGTTTGTTAATATCCTGACCTCGTCTTGCTTTTGTCTGGCTTCAACCATGAACTTTTTCACGACTTCAGAGTCTTTATCAACCTCGATTTGCTTCAAACGAATCTCCTTCATATAAACTTCAAGTTTCTCTTCCTTTTCAATTATAATTGGTTCGAGTTTCCTTATTTCATCTTCGAGGATGATGATATCCTCGTGTGTTTTCTTTAACTTCTTCGTACCATCCTCAAGTACGCTGATCCGTTTCTCGTTTTCTGTTTTTTTAACATGTAATCATTTAGCAACTCACTCGTTCATATCTCAAAACGTCTTCGGTGTCACGTAGACTTTTCTCAGTAATTCGTTATAAAATCGTTCTTTTAAAGCTTCGATTTGGAAATGTCCATCGGTGACTAGTTTAACTAAGTTCTCCCTTATTGTTTCATCATACGGCAAGGTCTTGAATGTCTTAACACAGCAAGACGTAAGCGCGTCTTTCGGCCAAGGTCAGTACCAGTTCAATAAACAACAGTTAATAAGAGCGGGGAACTTTCTCATTCTCATTCGAAGTGTTTCCCCCACCGGTGAAGTGGTGAATAGCACATGCAAGTTATTCCTCGTATTCGCTCAGAACTCCTCATAAGAACCCTTAACAGCATCCGTATCAGTGGAAGCAAGTTCACCGTTATTAAGCAGGTTATTAATGTTTTCTAAAATGAAATTCTGGTTGACGTTGTTGTCGTTTCATCCGAGGACAATAAATTCGTTGTTCGCCTTTTTGAGTATTTCTTGGACGATGCGAATAAATTCGTCCATTTTGAAATCGCGTGGCGCGTTAAACGTTTGGTAACTTTCCATTTTATTACTCATTATAAATGTCGCGAGTTGACATGTCGTTTGCTTCCCTGTTCCGCCATGGCCGATCAATACCATGTGCCCACGGGGCATTCTTAAAATACGGCAAACTCTGAGAATATGCGAGATAAAATATTGGAAAAATACTCAATGTAGCTCGTTACCCCGGGAGGAGGAATTGAAATTGTCCATATTAAACTTTAATTGCTTGTTTAAACTGCTGATCTCATCGATGATTTCATAAGAGCGAGGAGTACCGAGAAGAGGTTTGTGAATTTCACCGCAGAAAACTTTGGGAGTTTGAATGTAGAAATGGTTATATGTCATTGTAGTTTTTTTGAACTTTTCCCGTCATAGTTTGCATATCATTTCATGAACGATTCTTGTATCCTCTTCGCTAATCAAACGGTCGCAGAACACTCTCTCGACTTCATGTGTCCATCAATTAATGAACTTATCTGAGTCATCAAAGTGCTTGGCTTGGATCATGAGTATGCCTTGAAAGACTCGGCTGATATCTCGGAGGTTATAAATGTAGTGGAATTTCGAAGGGATTGGCTTTAAGGTAGCTTGAATGTATTGATATAAATCAATTGTGGCAGACGTTGTTTCAATGGTGTACTTTTTAATTGCTTCACAGAAGGTATTCTCTGTTAGGAAGCCACGTAAAATGTTTTCGAATATATAATTAAGTATCTGCTTATTCGCCTCCGGCATGCAAATCATCGAAAAGTGGCGGGTGAAGCGTCCGGTAAGTCAGCCTCTGCCTCCGATTGGAGGACCGCCCGATACAATTATATTCGTGTCTTCGATTTTCTCCCAGTAAAATGTCGGACGGAAATAAATCCCACCTTTATCAAGGAATTGTCTGAGGAGTTCAATCGGTGGATGTGCACCCCACTCATTTGGTTCTGGCATGTTAATATCATCGATAAACACAAGACAGTCTTTACCTCCTTTCCCGCATAGCTTTTTCTTCCCTTGCTTTTGTTCAAGTTTACTCTCGATTGCCTTTTGCACATCATGACTCTTCGTCTGCGCGCTGAAGTTAATATTGATTCACGCCCATTCTTGCGAATCCACCATTTTTTGTGTCAGTTGCTCAATGATCGCGGTTTTACCAGTCCCGGTTTCCCCGGTTACATAGATATTCCTTTTTGCGTTGAGCAGGATCCTCAAGACCGAGGAATAGCGGATAGTATCTATCGTTGGCACGAATATCGAGCTATAAGGCATAGTCTTGTCGTATTTGAAGCTCACCATTTTGGTTGAATAATTTTCAATTTCAAGTTTTTCGAAATTGTAGAAGTGTTCCATTAATCAGACAGAGTTGTCGAATTTAATTTCACCGAATTTGTTGCGAATAAAGGACTCAACCCTAGGAGCGCCTTTGTTGTTGACACAGCCGAACATACCCCAGATCATACTCATTATAAAGCACATTATGATTCTCTTTTTAAATCGACCTCACTCTTCCTGATCTGCATCTTCAAGTCCTTTAATGTCCTTTCCGATGAATCCGTTTTCGTTTGTCAGGTAATACTCAAGGAAATAGCAAAGAGATTGAACACCGCTTGATATTGTCGGCTTGATAAAGAGACACCCCGTCTTTTCGAGTTCATCTCAACTGTTGATTGCGTCGTCAACCTTGCCTTCAAACAGTTGCCCGAGGAAATATTTCAGAACGTTGGGAAGGATGGACTCATCAGGTAAATATCGTTTCATCCACGATTTGGAATATGGCCTCCATCCAAGTTCATTAGGCCCGAAGTAAATAACACCAAGACGAGAGACCGTGGCTAAAGAAGCCTGTGACAAATCCTCAACTTCGAAAAGAACCTTACAATGAGACTTAAGTTTAATACGTTCACCGTTAGACAAGCAAAGAGTTTGACTATCGTCAAGCACAGAGTTCATGTTTTCAATCCATTTTGTATCGATCGGTCCATCTCAGACGACCCACCGGAAGCGGTCATCGCCTTCATCGAGTAAAGCCTTTTTTATTTTCTTTGTTCATATTCCATATTCAAATATTTTTTTATCCTCATTCTCTTCTCCGTAGAGCTCACCCATTGTTATCGATTTCGGGTTTATCATCTTCATCGTGATATTTCGATACTTTGGATTTTCTGGTTCTTCTCCCTTGGCTATCCTGTCACGGATGTTCGTGCATGCTGATTGTACTAGTTCTATTACACATGTTTTCCCAGTTCCTGGTGGTCCTGTCAGGCAGACACCGAGTCTGATATTGACAATATCTAATAGTTGTTGGCATTTCTCGTGTGTGAGCTGGTTCGAGGTGAGTTTTAGATTTTTCATTACCGCGTTTACTTCATTTTCGAAGAAATCTGATTTTGCGATTGTGCTCACAACGCTTGGGAATAAATCACTGAGTAATGCCTGGAAAAGTTTAATGTCTTCTTTAATGAACTTCGGGAAGTTCGCGTCTTGTAAAGCGTTGAGGATAATGATCTCTTCTTCCTTTTCTGTCCTCGCGTCGGTTTTGCTGCTCTGCGACTGCTCAGCATTGAATTTACGTTTTAAACTCCCTGCCATTGACAAGACTGTTCCTAATGTACGCAATGTAAAATCGTAATGATCTTGTTGACTGAGCTGTTGTTCGGCTAGTTCGTATAATTTAAATAACTTTTTACTCAGGACATCACTCCCGATAAACCCTTCGGAATAAAGTTTCACCTGCGCGATTTTCGAAAATTCGGGTTTCATCATCGTAATCGGTCTGAAGTTCGCCTTTAAGTTATCGGGCAACTCTGTTCTCCCGGAGTAAGTGGGATTCATCGTAACGAAAACACCGCTTTTGCCTTCCAGGTTAATCGCTTCAGTCATGATTGTCACGTCCTTTCTCCCGAGCAACATCGCTTCTCTGATTTTAAAAAGTTGTGTTGCAACGACGGAAAGCACTTCCACGTTGATACGATTGAACTCATCTCAACAAGCATACGCCCCGTACTTGTGCGTGCATAACCCACTGAATATGTTTCCTAATATTTTATAATCAATCTGTTCTGAACAGTTAAATACGATACATTGTATTCCAAAAAACTTTGCAAGGTCTTTCGTGGTTTCCGTTTTCCCAGTCCCTGCCGGGCCTCCTCAAGAGCAACCGAGTTTGATTTGCAACCCGCTGGACATCGTCAGCCAGACTCGATCTGTTAAGGGAGAAATAACAATTCTAATCGTAGGACCGAAATATTCATATCCGTAGTCATATTCATACTTCAATTGCTTAACTTGAACAAGCATGTTCGAGCTACTGATCCGGTTGCTATCTGAGGATCTGCAGTATGTTCTCAGTTGCTTCTGCCATTCGAAATCTTCTACATTCGGCTCCACCTCGATAATTTCTTTCATAATGTCTTTATAATGCACGAAATGCGTAATCAAATTGGATATGATTCTCCTTAGATTCGCGTTGTTGTTGATTTCGTTGTCATTGTTCACTAAATTCGAGTAGAGAAGTATTGAACGTTCCAGCTTATTGTACCAGTCCATGAGAGCGTTTTGATCTTTGTGAATGTCCTGGATTGCCTTTTCCGTGTGTTCAACGAATTTGATTTGGGTTACCGTTGCGATGATTTGGGACACGTTGATGATATTCACTTTTACCTTTGTTACTGTACCTTGCTCGATGGTCAATTGCTTCAACCATTCTTTGTGCTCTCATTTATGTTCTTTATTGGTATCGTTTTCAATAATATCAGCGTATGACGACTCGAGAGCAGCGAACATTTTTTCGCGAAGGGTTTCCCGAATAGTCGTTTCTAATGAAGTGAGCCAATTTGTTAATTCGTCTTCAATTTTCACTTTTTTCTCGGAGTAACCCTTGTGAAACATTAGTTCTTCCTTACAAAGGGAAACAATACCGATAATATCTTTACTCACTGCGTTCGTGGCGTTGACACCGAACTTCAGGTCGTATATATCCTCGAATATTTTACATAGATAAGGCTTGAGTTTCTCGATTCCTTCGTTTGAACCCTTATTCTCGGAGCTTTTGGAGTTGGCGAGCATGAAGAGTCAATCATCGTTAGAGATGAAATAAAACCTCGGGAAGATATTCCGCATTGCCTTCAATTGCTCTTCGATCTTCTGTTGGATGATATCTCAGTTTTTAACTGATGTTTTCATACTATCCGCTCAAACGATCAACTGAAGAATTTTCGAATTCACACTCACTTTCGTAAGTTCCTTTTTCCATTTTCCGTCTTCGGTATCAAAGGAGCAATCCTGGAGTTTACGCTTCATGTCACCTCCTGAGTTGTTGATGATATTCTCCAAGTATTTGAATTTCTTCTGGAATTGCTTGAGAAGTTCAAGGGCGTTGATACATTTTTTAAATTGGTTTTTAAGGTAAAACGGATTGTTTGTGCTTGTTATCGAGCAATACGTTGCGAATTTTTGATTTTTTGTAAACTTCGGATCATTGAACAGCTTTGAATAGGAGCTGGAGACTATTTTATTTATCCCCGGTTGAAGTGATTCGATCAAGTCTTGGTATTCTTTCATTTTGTTTATCGTTCTCGCGTCGATATTCACTTCGAGTGTGTACTGATTCAAAATGTCAACGATCTTATCGAAGTCTTCGTATAGTTTTTGGAAGTTGATTGCTTGGAGCCTGAATACTCGAATAGTCTCTTCGTGTTGATATGCATTAAATGAGAGGAGTTTTTCTCAAGTAAAATCACGGTAATTCATTTGGTCGGCGTCATCGTGGAACATTAGGTTAAGTTCTGTCATTTGTTCATCGGTGAAATAAGGGCATGATAAGTAGATAACAATATTCATTGATTTTTTAAATTTCTCAACCCTTGTTCATAGCTTCTCGATAGCACTGTCTTCGATGATTTCATCCTCTGATTGGAAGTTGATTTCGCATCGTTTTCCGATTTTGATAAAATCATCACATTTTTTCATGATCTCTTCCTTGATGTTACCTTTGGTCAGGTCCGCAATTTTCTGCGCGTATAAGTCTTTCACGAAATTATCGAAATCGGACAACGATTTCCACAGTGACTTGAGCATGTCGAGGTTATCACCCACCTTTTCGATTTCGGAGAAGTAGTATAAAGGCTCACCTAACACAGTAAAAGCTTTATTGTATATTTCGGACTTTTCGTTCAGTTCGTTATATTTCTTGGTGATATCATCTCATTCATCGAGGTATTGCCGTATTTCTTCGGGTGAATCCGTGCTTTTTATGTATTTCGAATCGAGGAGTTGTTTACTTAAATGCTCATTTGCTTTATTCAAACGGGGTATTTCGTCCTCGATAATTGTTTTCTTCAGTTTGTCTTTGATCCTGCCGAGGTTGTCGTTGAGTTTGTCCCAGTTGAATTTCAGGTCGATCTTTTTGCGATTTTTAATATTTTCGATGAACTTCACGTCTTCCACTGTGATTTTGTCGAAGTTTTTCGCGCGGAGTCAGTCGGATATTTCATATAAAGAGGTCAGTTTCCTCTCGTTAATGTCATACCATATTTCCAATATCTCCTTTGCTTCCGTCTTTTCCAAAAAGTTTTTCACTTCCGATACATCTCCACTGATTCTCCGATCCATTTCATCGAACCATTTGTCGATTTCCACGATCCGTTCTTTAAGGAGATCTGGGTAGTGTTCTTTAAGGAAAAGAATTGAATCGTTTTGTGCTTGACGGAGATCTTTCCGTCATCCTTCTTCCAAACTTATTTTAATCATACCGATGTCTTCATCGAAAGGAATATACCGCTCCAAAGTTTTTTTGGAATTCTCGCTGAACACAAACATTAATCGAAGCATTTCATCACTGTCTTTTAAGTATTCATCAAGTAATATTTCCTTTTTAACCGATTGCTGTTTCCAGTGCAGCTCGAGGTACGGGTCTAAACGTTGTCAATATTTCTCGCATTTATCAAAAGCTATCTTCAGTCGCTCGCCGATCTCAGTATCCTTTTGCACGAAATATGGGTCTTCTTTTAATATTAATTCCACATTTAAATCCTTTGCTTCGGGGTTGTCCCAATCTCCATACTTTTCGTCCCAATCGTCCATGTACTTCAGATAGTGACTAAATCTGGGATGAGCTCGCCATCCCTTAACTTTTCACTGACCAAGAGTTTCGTTTATTTCCTTAAGTAACTTCGATTTAAGCGTTTCTAAATCAGGTTCAAAGCTAATGAAATAATGATGTGGACGGTTGAGCAATTGTATTGTAATATCTTCCGCCGTATTTCCCACTGTAACAGTTATTTCATTTTCATCGATTTTACCGGTTTCTTTCAGCCTTTTATGGTATTCCTTTTCTTCGACATCGATGCCTCAGTGTGCAGTCGGGTCAAACTCGCTATCTAATGTTGATTTCGCGAAAAACGGTTTCACCTTTGCTTCGATTAAATCGTGTGCTTCAATGGGTTTATTATCCAGCTTACACTGAATGAGGAAATAAGGAACAATACGAGTCTGGTTGTTAATCTGAGGCTTACCATATTCTTTGTTTTTATTTAGAACATTCTCCTTTTGCGGCGGTATCGGGAGGGCGTTGTAATCTGTTAATTTTTTCAAAACGTGTTCCATACTGAAATTGTACATTCGGCGTCATATATCAAGCATAATATAATCGAATCAGTACGCTAGTTTCACGAAGTTCTTGCACTCGTCCTTAATCATCATTTTATTTTTATATGAGAAGTTATCGAAACCAACAATTTCGTCCTCATTTAAAATACCTTTTTGATCAGGGTCTCCTTGGTTGAAATTGTCATCTTGACGATCGGATGAATCTTGTTTCTTTCCGCGTTTATCTCCGTATTTCTTACCCTTTTTATTCTCGTCTGTGTTTCTGTTCTCTTCATTGTGTAGGTCATTAATCTTCTGCTGTACTTGACTAAATATAGTTTTAATACCGTTTTCGAAGATCTTTTGGCATTCACCGTGCACGATTTCGAGTTTTGTTTTCGATTTCTTTCGGAGTTCGAATTGTAAATCCTTAAATTTTTGGAACGAGTTTGCTTCGAGACCGCTTGGCATGTCCAGTATTTGCAACGAGAGAATCGTGTTACAGTAAGACTTATGGCGAACGAGCTTCTCATTGTAGTTATTGTTGTTAAATAACAATGACGACTGGAGTTCGTTTTGATATGCGATCTTCTTTTGCTTGAAAATGTTTTTCCTCCACATCTTTAAAATTCTCCAAATTTTAAAATGCTTAAAAAAAGGAATATCCGCAATCACATTATACCTCTGCCTTTCGTTGATCCACTCGGCGAGTTTGATAAATTCCTTGGGCTTCTTATCGCAGAACACGGTCAAGCCTTTGGATGATAGTGTATAATATGTTTTTTCGCTTGTGATTTCTTTGAATTCTTTGGGGCGTAGTTCATAGTAGTTCTCTTTATCGCTTGGTAAGTAATATACGAAGTCCATTTTATGGTCGCGATTTTCAAAAGCGTCTTTTATAAATTTATGAATTTTGTTCATATATTCATCCTGATCACTTTCATCAATCTCCTTCGGTAAGCTCGCCAGTATATTCTCTGCTTTCATATCCATTTTCTCAAATCTGTCGCCCTTTTTCTCCTCTTCCATTACATCGTCTTTTTTAGACATATTTGAGTATTTTTCATCTAAATTAATAATCGTGTTCGTCTGTCTTGATCACTTCGGGTCGAGTGGTGTGTTGAGGTTAATCCGAGAGTAGTTCGTTTCTGAAAACATGCTTTGCTGTGATGTTGGCCGAAATCGATTGACCATTTTATTTATACTTGTCTGGGTTTCTCCGCCTGTCGGAGGTAGTTTATCAATCACTTTGAAGCCTGTAATTGAGAGGAGATCCTGAATGTTTCCTGTTGTTTTCTCTCCCATTTTTGTAAGCGTTTTTTCATCTATTGGATCGACGATGTCCGAGTCACCAGTGATGAAAGTACGAACGATATTTATTTTTTTCGGATTTTTAATTAAATGATTAAACTTTTCTCCTTGGCCCTGATCGTAAATCCTTTCTGCTCAAGGATTATCATTGACGTTATTGTATTGAGCGGAATTATTGGAGATGTGGGATAAATTATGGGAATATGAGTGATCAGGAGAAGGATTATCTTCGGAAGATGCATTAAGATTTGAATTTCCTTCATTGTTGTCCATTTTATTTATATACGTTTATTGTATAAGGAGTTATATAATAATTATTAGTTTAATTAATTGTTTTTTAGAAAGTTCTTTGCAACAGAGAGTAGAAAGAACAGGAGATTGGAGCTATGATGATGCATGGAGCCGCGGGAATTTAGGAAATGAAGGAATTTGTTGAATGATAAATGAGATTTATGTTTCAGGATTTTTGTTGTGTTCTATTGTTCGGATTATCAGTGTATTAAAAGAGGTAATATAAATATCAAAGATGGATTGTTGGGAAATTGAGATAAAATGCAATTACGTTTTGATAATAATTATTATGTTAATGCTTAAAACGAAATGTTGTGTTATTTCTTTAGATAATTTTAACATTAAAATTTGTTATTTATTAAGACATATACAATATAAGAAACTTTGAGATTTTATTTCGTTGAATGAGGGGATTGGGGATTGGGGATT
>JAWNBB010014118.1:0-10827 GCA_036325645.1 Balantidium ctenopharyngodoni
GGGGATTGGGGATTGGGGATTGGGCCCAATCCCCAATCCCCAATCCCCAATCCCCAATCCCCAATCCCCAATCCCCAATCCCCAATTAACCCACCAATCTAATGGGACAAAAAATAACATTATAATAACATATAAACAGTAAGATTTATTTTATCGTCATAAACAAGGTGATAGTTGAAACCCATGTTTAACAATGAAGACCTCGATTTACTCTTTCCCCCTTATTTACTAAGCAATCAAACAATCCCTTTTTATTCTTTCGAATTTCCGAAATCTTTACTTTGTTTGCATTGTTTTACCCCTAAAATCTCTGTTCATTTATCTTATCCGGATAACAATAATACAAATTCACAATAATCATACTTATATCACCAGATATTAACCCCTCAACAATAATTATTTTACAATAATGAACCTCTGATACAAGGAAAACAAATATAAAACAACAACTACAAAGTATATTTATTACATAAATAAATCAAAACATATCCCCACGTTTTCCTTCTCTCAGTCTCACACAAACAAAGTGATATCATTTCTAATTAAAATCGACATTCTGAACACCTGATTTCATTGTGATGTCTCGTTAAATTTCTCAAAGCATTATATCAGGATCAACTCAGTTTCAAATAACAAAACGGAAACAGATCAATACAAATTGCATTTGCTATTCCCAACGCCTGAACACATCGTGAAAAACTCGAAATTGTTGTTATTGTTTTTTGCCTCAATTAAAGGGGAAGACCTATTAATAGTAGAGAAATTTCTCAAGAACTTTATTAAGGATAAGGTCTATAGCTTGCTTTCATTGATAAAATGTTTGAGAACAGGGCAAACGAGTCCTTGTATTGAACTAAACGAAACAGAATTTTTATTGAAATTCAAAGAAGTTATGTATAGTATAAATAAAAAAAACCAACATGAAATCATTGTTTGTGTGAAGAAAACCGAGAATAACAAGGAAGATGATGTTAAAGAATATAGTATTAGTTGATAAGGAAGTATATATGTATATTGGTGTTAGAGATATAAATATATAGGTAACACCGAAAAGAGGTTGTTTAATTTCAGTTAGAAATTAAGGAAGATCATTTAATATTAAAAGGGAAAGAGATAACATAATAATTAATTTTGAAATTTATTGTTATTGTTATTGTATATAAACAAAACTAAGGTATCATGAACTATTGTTATAATTATTCAAAATGACTTGATTTGATTTGATTTGGTTGTGGAATTTGTATTTATTGTTGCGATGCGTCTTCGATGTTGCGGTTCTCTTTGATTGAAGTAATTGCTTGTTCTATATATATGCAGAGATCGCAGGTCTGTATATTGTCCGTTTTTTTTATTTAATATCAGATTGGATGTTGATAATATATTTGAGGTACTTAGTCGCTTTCGGTGTTTTGGATAACATTTGTGAAGGATCTGAGTTATTGATTTTAGGTGCTTCATCTATTCATTTTAATTATATTTCGATGAGAGAGTCCCATCATATCTTTTACAACACTTTGTCGGGGAAGAAGAAGAACTTCTTCATTATTCTCACATTAGTTTTTGCCTATTATTTCCATTGTTTCTCACATTTTTGTTTTGATTACTTCCTGTTCTTTTGGTTTCATTCTCTTCTCTTTGAATAATTGATTGAATCCATTAATATTGTTTCTTCCTCATTGAATGATTTCCGGTGTTCAATACATGGCTTTTCTGCTTGTTTGAATGAGGTTTGAATTTTTGATGCATTATTGTTTACTTAGTGTTTTCCCATTGATTAAGTATTTCATCGATGTGTTTTTGTCATTCTTCTTTTCTTTTTCTACTTGTCCTCTTTTGATTTCTTTTCCTTTACTCTTGATATTCTTTGATCAGTTCTGGTGTCATTGTCGATTTTTCTTGTTGGTTGATTATGTTTTCTTTGTACGATCTTATGATGTGTCCGTGGTAACCAAAAAATATATTTGAGAATTTGTTAGTTCCTTGCAGCAATACTTTTATCCAGTACACTGGGCATTTCGTTCTCATGTAAGTACATCGGAATTTGAGCTTGTTCCAGTAAGGACAGATGATCTAAGAACTAAATATAACAGAAAATACAAAAATTAGGGAGAAGGCAGATGTAGAGCAAGGTAACAAAAGTCGAGAAACCCTCTCAAATTACCGGAAAAAATACATGAACTAGGTATGAAGGAAAAAGAATTTCTACATTATATCATGACAGTCAATGAAAGTAGAAGACGAACAACACGAAACGAAAAGAAAAAAGAAAGTATTGGAGCGCATAAAGAAGGTGGGAAAGCTTAAGCAAATCAAACATCAATCGAAAATGTTATAACGAAGTGATAATAGGAAATGATAAAAAGAATAACAAAATAGAAACATTCATCATCAAGCTAAAAAATGATAAGAAAACTATTTGAAATAATGTTAAAAACAAACAATTCGAAAAGAGAAGAGAAGAAAAATAAGTAAAGCAAAGTAAATATGAAACAATAAGATATTGGCATTATAAATTATAATAACAATAATAATAAAAAAAAGAAATAATAGTCATTGTTGAGCGTGGAAAATAGAAACGAAATTAAAATGAGACGAAAAGAAAACAATAAAAAAGAGGCTTATCCACATAATTAAATAAATATATTTAATTAACATTACTCTATCTTCTATTCAACTATCATATAAAATGCACATTTTTTATTTCCTTATTCTCATCCTAATTCATGCTCTTGTGCCAACATTTTTTTATTTTCATAAGATTACCTTACTTGAACTAAGGACAATCGCCAAAAGAACAAAACTCCCAAAAAAACCAATTACGAAATTTATACGGTTTAAACATTCTCAAAACAAGCAATGTCCTCTACAAACAATCCACAAACAACCCTTACCATTATGTCCATCTTCCAGCAAAAGCCCATTCAAACGTGATTTGATTGCAATGACATTCAAACCACATAACATATATCTCTTCTCACCCCCAAATCAATGAGAGTGCCAACGCAAAACCTTTTTCTTCTTCGACCCTATCAACAGAGACGATACCCTAATAAAACAACTAAATTTAGTTAAGTTCAAAATACTCACTAATGACCAAGTTATCATAGCCAACATCAATCAAATGAAAATAATCAAAACAATACTCGAGTACAATCACGTTTACAGATCGACTTCACAAAAGTATTCCAATTGATTATGGTTGAATCTCCCGATACCATCAAGGAATCTGTTTATAAAAAAAATGACTAAATACCAGCGTTACGCCCATATTCCTCATTGTTTTCATTTGACGATCAAGAAGAGTTTGTATATTAATTACATCGCAATGAAAAATAAATTTCCCGATGACTTCGATTACATGGTCGAGTCATTTATTTTACCAACAGACAAAGCCCAGTTTCTCGAGAGAATAGGCGATTATAAACCAGCCCCTGATTTTTTGTGGTGAATGAAACCGGTGAACTCTTCGAGAGGACGAGGGATTTTCTTTCTACAAGATATTAAAGAAGCTGAAATGAAGGATATTTTGGCAACGCGTTATATTCATAATCCCTTTTGAATTAATAATAAAGCGACTGCTCTACGGCTATACGTTCTAGTCACCGGTTTTTCGCCTTTAAAAATTTATTTTTACGATGAAGGGTTATGTCGGTTCAGCAACGACGATTTTAACTGAGATCTGGGAAAATTGAATGATTGAGGTCCACATGTGACTAACTACAACTACACTACAGACGATGGTGATGATCGACGTGGGTATAGTGACATTGATTGAGAAGAAGGGAATCGATGGAGCATCGCAACCTACAAAAAGGTGTTGAGAAAACATGGAGTTGATACAGAGAAGTTATGGTTAGAGATTAAGGACATTGTCGTGAAGTCTATTATGAGTGCTGCTGGGAAAATCATAAAACACCTTGATGATTTCAAAACAACAAGTACGAATTTTTTCGAACTGTTCGGTATTGATATTATCGTTGATAGGGATATCAAGCCTTGGCTGTTAGAGTATAATTATATGCCCGATTGAGAAGGGTATTCTATTTTAGATTGGAAAATAAAAAGCGGACTTGTTGTAGATATACTAAATATCATTGGTATCGTACCGATCTCACATGAAACAGGAAAGGAGATTGAAATTAAAAACGGTTGTGATAACAAAGATTCCGTGGAACAAGTCGTTGAAGATAGTCTCAGTGAGTTTACAAGGCCTGGTCGAGGGTTTGAAAGAATATTCCCGACGAAAGAAAATATCAATAAATATAGTAAATATTTAAATAACCCTGGGAAGGAGAATTGAGCGTGATGGAAGAAGATGCAGGAATAAATAATGTTGTAAACTATTTAATACTATTAATGAGGAATATTTGAAATAAAAAATAAAACTTGCACATGACAAATGATAAACTACAATGTAAACTAATCATTGCAAATCCCGTCACTGGCCCTACCAAACAAACTTAAAAAATAAAATCCTCAAATGAACATTAACTCTCTAAATACAAATTCTTGTGTACACATTTGGTAAACATAATGAAAACTAAGCATAAAACAAACCAAGAAGAAATAGCAACAAACTTTGATTCAAAATATCGAAGCAACGCCTGTCTCGAAAAACGATGAAATAAAAATGTGGGAAATCATACAAAGGATGGATAGTGCCTAGAATATTAAAAAAGTAATCTGTTGGATAATTAAATAAATCAATATATAGTAAAACATCAGAGATAGTGGGAAGAGATGACAACTGCTTATTCACATTGATTACCCGTAGCAAGGACCAAAAACAATCCTTGGCGCAAACTCCAAACACAAAAACCCGACATTATAAAAAGAATTAATAGTAATATAATGAAACTGTTCAACAGTTGACAGGATTTCATTAAGAGGTAATAAATATTGCAAATGTTAGTTATTTCTTAATTATAATCTATTTAAACTATAACGACGATGGGAAAGCTGATTCAGTAGCCCTTCGCCCAAATTATAAAAGTCTTCTTGGTCTCCTTTTGTAATTCTCTACAATATCAAAATTCAAATAGTCTCACTCAGAAGTCCATTCTAATCCTTTTCCGAAAAGATTCATATTTATCACCTAATTATTTCGGTAATGCTAATTTTGCATTGTATTCTATTATTTTCAATAATTCTCAGTTGCATGAGCACAGACAGGGGTGTGAATCAAAAATCCATTCTCACTTGAGTTGCGTGTATTTTCGATATTGTTTTGATATCTTTTAGAAGAGTGTAATGTCAGAAAACAAAGGATTATTCAGTTAAAAATAACGAAAGTAAATGAAATACTCACCAATTATAGATAATGTAAAGTAAATGAAAACTGTATCGTGAATATTTGTTCATGTACAAACAAAGATAGGATGAAGGAATAATAGAACTCACGAATATTGATTATGTTAGTAATTATGAAAAAGATAAAAGAGTAAGCAAATGCTAAAGTTTATCATACTTTTAATAGTATCCACTCTTTTAACGAAATCTGGAAGACAAAAGCCGAACATAGAACTATTATTAAAACGATTGGAAAATGATCTGTTGGTGTACAACCGATTCCATTTATGAAAATAAAAACGATATTATCAATGAATTCAGGTATCCTCGAACAGAAACAAACAAGAAAAAATAGTTCAATGGTTTAAAGACTGTATACATCAGAATGTTGAACCAAAGCAAAAGATAATGAAGAAGAAATGATATTAGTATTGTGAAAATATTAAAAACGGTGTGAATAAATAGTGAATGACTAAAAACTGAAAATGGAATGAATAGTCATCCATTTCCCGAAAGATAAGCATTTGATATAATTTTTTTTGGGGAGAGAACGTGTTTGTGTAAATATAATTTCCTCTAAAATAATCGTCATCATGTCATAATCATTTAGAAGGTTCCGTGCATCCGTTCCAGAAATCAAAATAATGTTTTTCATTTGGTCAATTAAAGCAAATGCCCATTTGGATTTGCGTTTAACTTTGATTTCCTTTATTAATATAAAACTTTTTCAGGACATATAAACACACAATGATTAATTAAAAAGATGACAATAGTAGATTCATATGAATACTGAGGAGGTGACCGGATTGATTAAAACAGCGATTATGGTAATGCAGAAGTAAATCGCTCAGTACTTGAAAGAAAGAAAGAAAGAATGAAACCTCGCATATCTCATGACTAAAAACATTAAAAACTCACTGAACTTCTCTTTATTTATTTTGCGAAGTTGTAGACAGAATCTTTTAGAAAAGTGAGAAAACAATCCCAATACCGAACAAAAAAAACTATCCACAAAATAAAAATCATTCAATGATCTATAAATATCATCCTCATCACATGATACATTAATAAAAACAATACGTTTGTATCACTATCAGGATCACTTCTTTGTTTACCCAAGCGATCAATTTCGTTGTTTTTATGATGTTTTCTTTTGATTCTTTAATATCTTCTTCAAGATGTTTCATATCATTTTTGTTTATTTGCACGAGAGAAACGGTGATCTTCACGTTTTTTTATACTCTATGATCGATCAGATACATCCATAAATATTAGCATAAATAAACATTATTATTACCTTTCTTTCCATTAACATCATTCCAAAACAACTCTTTGTTTATTCCTCAACTTTATTATCATTTAAATCCCATTTTCATCATTCATCTTTCTTTATTTCCAACCAATCTCCTTTGACACTCTAATTGAATTGCTTACTATTTATTAAACTTATCCAACACCATCATCGTTACCCTTCAATCCCAATTAATTATTCTTCTCCTCTCCTCTTCGTAACCACAAATTTCCACAGAACCAACTCCTTTATTTGCATCTATCCGATAGCATTGTGTTTAAGAGATCGAAATCCAACTAAATCAGACATATTAATCCAAGCTCTAAATACCGAAATAATAATTATATATTCCATCTCTAAAACTCCAAAGCAACTTCACCTTCAATCCCAACACGCCTTTCATATTATTCACATCCACTTCCCTTACCCTACTTATCCCTTCATTAAACATCCACTTTATTTTCATTCCTTTTCATCTGCCTCCCCGATCTACCCCTGAATACCATCTCAAAAAATATACTGTTATATATTAAATATAAATACGACTCTATTAAGCTAATTAAGCAATCCTCAATAATCAATTAACTTATTATCTTAATTCCTAATACTAAATGGGTATCGAGCAAGCAAAGCCTTACACCGACTACCGTTGGTATATTCCTAACACCGATTCCCCTTTCGCACCGCATCAAGTACAACAAAACCATTCTCAATCAGATCAATGTTTTTACCATCCTTTAACGATATCCAACTCCTACAAACTCGAGCAAAAGCTTCAACTCATTTCCGAAAAAGCAAATCACAGTGCATGAAACGTCAACCTTTCATACGACGATAAAACAAAAACATACGTCGAGCCCTCATCGCCGGATACGCACATCCGGCGTGATCCAATACCAATAGCCAACTCAATGATATACAGAAGCATCCGCAATAGTCGTAATAGCTTCAAACTAATAAAGGCCAAGTTAGTGAACACTCTCGACGATTGAAAAGTGTTTTACTTCAGCTCCTGATTCACGAACATCGAAATTGACGATAACGATCGATTCATCAAACAGTTCGTAAACCACGTCTCAGTGATACACGTCGATTGAATTAACACTATAACGAAGTACCTCGTTCAACACCTCGAGAAGGAACACAACATCAGGAAAGAGAAACTGACATTCAGTAAATGAAGGAACATCCTCGCACAGGACTTCAAGAAATGTCCATCTCATAATCTCTCGCACTATAACTCCTATTTCATACGGAGTTGAACGAAGGAGAACTTTTACGAGATCATCCCGAAAATATGAATAGAGGAAGGGGAAATGTTTACCCTCGTGAACCAGATTCTTACCAACAAACAGATAAACCATTATGTTTTATGGTATTGAATGCTGCTGATATACGCTTATGGCATTGAGTCAAATCACATGGAAATCGAACACACCTTCAAGAACATCGAGGTCGTCGATTGAAACGTTTTCAAAGAAAAGAATGTCATCATGAACAACGAGTATGTATCCACAACCAAAAACAAAAAATGTTGCACTCAAATGAAGAACGTCGTCGAGATCATCTATGAAAGAATTATCAACAAGAACTGGTTCCTTTCTTTCAAGGCTTTCGATACCGAGAAATTTTCGCAGTATCAAAGCGAAGAAGAAGTCATTATCTCCCCGTTTTCGGTTTTCGAAGTGGAGAGCGTTGAGAAAATCGTAAACAGCGATTGCGAAGATGAGGAAGGCGGGAATGAGTATTATCATATTAAACTGTTTTTAAAATCGAATTGCTTTAGCGATTGTATCAACGCGAAGATGTCCCTGCAAATGCAGCTCGGTCTCGCGACTTGCGTTGATATCGGGAATGATATTCATGAAATGTACCCGAATATTATCCTTGAGCAAGTCGCGTCACTAACGGTGACAAATAAGAAAAGTTTGGAAAATAATTGACACAATATCGGGTGTATGAGGAACCTCCGTGTCTTAGACATCAAAAACATTGAACTGACCGACTCGGAGTTGATGGAACTTGTACCGTATTGATCAAATCATCGATATTTGAACTACTGAAACATTTCGTTGAACAACATCGGACCGGAGTCAATGGAAGCACTTGGTGCGATTATGGGTTCTTTTCCCTACTGAGAGTACTTAAACTGAAACCAGAATAATTTGAGCGATAAAGGCGCGATTGAACTGAGCAAGGGGTGAAGCTGCTGATATAATCTTCGTAGCTGAAACTTAATCTACAACCAAATCAAGTACAGGGGCATCGAGGCGTGAAGCTACCAACTCGCAAAGTTCACTCATTTGAAAATGTTGAACCTAAGCACTAATTTCGTGTATTACGAGGAAATGGATACCTTAGTATGGGCGTTGTCGCAGCTCAAACACTGAACATATTTAAACCTTTCGAACAACCAGATCAGCAGCGAAGGCATTGCCATGATCGGCGAGAACTTCCCCGATTCAATTCAACATCTCAATTTCTCGGAGAATGAAATCACACAGGAAGGGATCATCGATTTTTCATCGAATTTATATCGATGTCCAAATCTCGTGGATTTGAACTGATATGGTAACAAGAATGGTCCCGCCGGGACATCCGCCCTTGTCAACGGGTTTAAATTTATTCCTAAACTTCAAATACTTAACCTCGGGTGCAACTACATCGGCGATAGCGAGTTAATGCTTTGAACCCAGAATTTCCAGTATATCCCCAATCTTTTAATTTTAAATTTAAGAGAGAACTCGATTTCGAACGATGGAATGTTCTTTTGAACAAATAACTTATCTCAATTGAAAATCCTGAGTACTCTCGACTGAGGGTGGAACAGCATCAGCGGCGAGAGTTGAACGAACCTCGCGGAATGTATCATAAATTTAAAGGAATTCACATCGTTGAACTTAGATAGCAACCCCATCCCGATCAACTCCCTGAAAACATGAATGCAAGAACTGAAAGCAATCGATAGCAACTGGAATTACTCGAAAGGGGAATTCACGAGGAAGATGCCTAATATTAAGGAGTGATTCGCAGAGCGGTATATTTTACAGAAGACAACCCTAAGTAAAGAGGTGTTGAATTTTAGTAATTGAGACGACGAGCAGTGAAAGTACGAACTATCCCATTGAGAAAAGTATGAACACGTGAAGCATTTAGTCCTCTCAAGAGATAAGTTGAAGCTTGACTCGTTAAAAATCTTTGTAGAGAACTTCACGTCGCTATCGCAACTGAGGGAATGAGATCTTCGTTGCAATGAGATCGGAAACGAAGGTTGAATCGAACTGAGCAAAGGATTCAAATGAATACCATTTGTTGAAAATATCATACTCAGAGAGAACAATATTGGCGATGCCGGGATAAAAATCTTCTCGGAAAACTGCAAATATATTAAGGGGCTGAAAGCTTGAAATATTAACTGGAATAATATCAGTGACGAAGGGATGATCGCGTTGAGCAACGCTGCACTCGAGAGCTGAGAAGTGCTAAAAATAAAGGAAAATTTGATTAAAAAACAAGGAATGATCGAGTTTAGTAAACGTCTCGGGCATTTTAAAAGGATAAATTACCTTGATTGAGGTTGGAATGATATCGGTGCGGAAGGGATGAAAGCGTTTAGTGAGAACATGTTCAATTGAAGCGAGTTGAATTTTTTGCTATGAAGTAAGAATAACATAGGCGATAACGGCTGTATGGATTTTGCGAAGAATTTGAAACAGACGAAACTGAGCAAGTTGAATACACTATTGTTATGGAACAATAAAATCGGGGATATCGGGGGAGACAGCTGACTACCGGCGATCGAGGAATGCAGGGTGTTGAATATGCTGGATTGAAGCATTAATATAATGAGCGAAGATGTGAAGCAGAAATTCCGGGATTTAGGGGATAAAATGAAAATATCGATTGATATTTAAATGTCTTTAAATATCTGGATTGGTTTATTTAAGAAATTTTAATGGGATTAAATGATAATGTTATTAATTATAATAGTAAGTAATTAAAATTGTGATTTTAGTTTTCTATTAAAGTGTAGGAAGGGAGAGAAGGAGGAAAGGAGGAAAGGAAGAAAGGAAATGAGGGAGATTTTGTTGTTTTTTAGGTGGATTTCATATGGGGTTTAAATTGAGAGAGGTAATGAAGTTATGAAATAACATTTGATGTTATTACAGAGATAATTATGGTAAGTTTAAATATTTATTTAAGAAATATCCCTATTGTAATCTCATGGGGATTGGGGATTGGGGATT
>JAWNBB010014119.1:0-12597 GCA_036325645.1 Balantidium ctenopharyngodoni
GGGGATTGGGGATTGGGGATTGGGCCCAATCCCCAATCCCCAATCCCCAATCCCCAATCCCCAATCCCCAATCCCCATCATTTTTCATTTCAACACATAAACTTATCAAGAAGACTCTCCTATAAATCTTTCTCTTTTTATAATAAATTAATGCTTTATTTTATTTATATTCGTATATAAATTATCTTTTATTCTTTTTTCCTTCCCGGTTTGACTAACTGTATACATCATCACCTGCTTCGCATTATAAATCTTATTCTGTAAATAAAAACTCCCTCCTATCTTTGGATTATTCATCTTTATCAATCTTTCACTGTGATTCTTTATTTTCTCCTCATCAAAATCCCTTTCTCAATTCAATATTCTCATCGCTTCATCAATGCCCATACCGTAAACCCCGGAAACCTTCGACTGTCTCCATACTAAATTCTTGTTAACAAATCTCGTTATTTTCCCTAATGTTTTCTTAAACATATTTAATTAATTCAAATAAAATCTTTATATTTATATACAAAAAATGGTTGATCCCACTGATATCCAAGACCACCAGATGGCCTCGAAAATGGAGTGATTTATCCAACAATCAGTAAGTGGATATATCAAAACTAAACTTTATATTTTATTAAAATAGGAAAACATTACAATTCCTGCAATAGTCTTCGAATATTGAAGTAACGATAATATGTGCTTCGAGATCCAGGATCTTAGAAGTGTAAGTTCATATCATAGTTAACTCTTTGTATTTAGTTTTATGAACAATTCGGTAAACTACTTTACTTCGAGTCAAAGGGGAAAATCAGTTGCGTTTTGTACGAAAAGTTCTTCATGGCAAACGTGTGCAAAGAGTTCCTTCAAAATGAGCATAATTTTAAAAACGATATGAAAAGGGAGTTTGAAGTGAAATGGTTTCAGCTTGAAACGGATAGCGATATATGAAACGACGAATGGTATAAGAAATTCGAGGAGATTTCCAAGATAAATAATGCGAATTTGTTGAAGAATAGGAATATGTTTGGGAATTTAATGCAGGTTGATAATAACGCAAATGGTAGCAACAATCACAATAATAACAATAATAACAATATCATTAATAATAATAACAATATTAATAACAATAATAATACTAATACTAATAACATGTTTTTCAAAACCCCTCAAACGTCCAACCAGGGAACCCACAATTTAAATTTCGCTGATATTGATAATAATAAGCCTTTGAGCATCGGGAATCAAATTAATATGGCGAAACAAGTCAACCCTAAAATGGGGAACTACAATCAGAGTAACAATAACATGAACTATAACATTAACAACGGAAAATACGGAAATCAAATGTACCTTCAGAACATGAACTATATGCCTCAACAGAACAATTACGGAATTAACAATAACAACGGTATGGGAATGAATCAACAATATCTCCAGAATCAAAACCAAAATAATTATAACTACGACCGATATCAACAGCAACAGAACAACCAGAATAATAATAATAATCACCAGTTTTATAATAATACTATGCAACAGAGAAATAACGCCTACACAGGGCAGAACAAACACAATTTCCAATATCCGAACAACCAAAACATGAACATGAACATGAATGTGAACATGTCGATGAATTCGTCAAACACAATGGACAGCATCAACATGAGTTACAACGACTCCAACAATATGAGCTTGTCAAGTATAAACACACAAGAAAATTACCACGAAGGAAAATTCACGTGCAAATATCAGATCCTAATCGAAAACGACAAAGAGTTTCAAATCGCACGAAAGCTCATTGGTAGCAAAGGTTGCAATATGAAGCAAATATGAGATCAGTGCAAAATGAACAAATCAATCGATGGTATCAAGCTCCGCCTTCGAGGACGAGGAAGTGGATTTAAAGAAGGTCCTCAAAAACGCGAGAGCGATGATCCGTTACATCTCTGCATAAGTGCGAAAAACGAGGATGGTATTAAAGTCGCAAGTGATTTAGTAAATGATCTCCTCATAAAAATATACGACGAGTACGTGAAATATTGCTCAAAGAAAGGTATTGTTCCTTTACCAAAGATATTCGAAAGGATTGACTCGGGTAATTCCTGAAACAAAATAAACAAAAACAACAACAACAACTTGGGGATGCAACTAATGATGCCGCCTGATGATTATAGCAATTATTATCACTATTAAGTAATTTGAATATACATAAAGATTGATATAATAAATATTCCTTCTATATAAACTTAGAAAAGTCAATTTGTATAGGAACAATTAAGATTATGTTAATTATCGTCGTTTGAAAATATGTGTTGAATTTAAAACCCGTATGTATGTTATTAAGACTTACTATTGATTTAATGGAGCTTTGGCACTGTGGCTGGCTGATTACACAGGATAAATAGTAACTGATTGAATTATTATTATTATTATTAATTAATCATATTATAAATTAAATCTGAATTGATAAATATAGTAAAATAACAATGAATAAAAACAAATAAATGTCATTTATGCAACAAAATCAAGTCTGTGCTGGAAATAATCCGGAGTGAGATGCCCAGGGGAAATGATGGGATAATACCGAACTTTATCAGACATCAACGGTGAATCAAAGCGCGAAGAATGTAATATTTCTTTTAATATTTGTTTAGACATTAGCTATGAAGAACTCGACAGAGCAGTTACTGAAAACGAAATCGCAGAATTTAATTTCGCACTCTCCTGGTAAGGACGCGTATTTGAAGAAGGTGGATAGTGCGGCGTTTCAACAGTTTGATAGACAAAATTTATTTAAGACATCTTATGGAGAGATGACTGGAACCGATAGGAAAAGAAATGATTATTATTTACCGAAATTTAGTGGGTTTGTGCCAGGTATGAAATCAGAGAATCCTTTCGGTGGGACGTTTACGAGGCTTGCGCAAATTCAAGCCTATAATTTCGAGAATAGAAAAGATGGCCAGGCGCAATTTAATTACAATAGACCAATGTCTAAAGAAATTGGAGGGTTTTGGAAAGGTAAAAATCAAAGCAGCGATTGAGATCAATTAATGAGAAGTCCTTATGATGATAGTCTCAGGCAAAGCGGGTTTTCAATCAATTTACTTGCGAAATCACCTGCTGGGTTCGTTGTTCCTGGGATTAGTGGTAATAATACCTCCACTGAGTATAGGATGAATTATGACAAAAGAAGGCATTTTCAATACACCGGACCGATGTTTAGCACTGGATTGCTTAAGAATGTTAAAGAAAATCAGAATTTGATATAATTGATATGATTAAATAGAGATGTTTTTAAACCATTTGAGTAAATATCCACTGGTCTTTCTAGCGATTATGACGCACATAAAATTAATAAATTCTAAATGAAATTCGATTTAACTTTTACTATTCTCTTAATTCAATTACATAAACTTATTGTGTTTATTTATATACTTATAATTATATTTCTTTGTAATAAAGCGGTGAGTTCTCCGTGTTAAAGATTTAAGTTTTTATCTTTTATTTGATAAATAAGATTTTGTATTTTTGATTATTTTATTTTAGATAAATATTCTCATTTAATTAACTCGAGGTTGATTCATTAAATATTCAGAGTGAATAAATATTAAAATGACTGTGGAGATTGGTACTTTTAATAATATAAAACACTAATACAAGAAGAAAATACAAATACATTCCTTATTAAGATTTATATCATTTCTCAAGAATTGGTTATTTAATAATAATCATAATAGCCTAGTTTACTTACTTTATAAGCGTGATTAGATCAGTTCATTAATTATCCTGTACAAGGTGATTCAGATATATATAACATATTTTCGTGTAAATTACCGATAAAAAATATAATATTATTTATAACTGCCTATATTATCTTTACTATATAAATATCTAATCAATCCTTTCCAGATTTTCTCTTAAGGCTATTTTCATATTTATTCAGTGTTCTTCAGGACTTTAAGCATCAATTCCTTAAACTCCTCGAAGGAAATCGTCCCATCACCATTTATATCGATTTCTTTAATAATATCTTTAATCACCTGAGTATCAGTCTCTTCTTCGATTCATCCTAGTGCGTCTTTTATTTCATCCACACTTAATTCCTTGCTCCCGTCTTTATCAAACGCATTAAATGCGACTCTTAAATGTTCATCGGATAATCACTTCTCTCAATTAATCGTAGCAGCGATGAACTCTTCATATTCAATGCATTCGTTTTTATCGGCGTCGATCTGGTTCATGATCTGATCGAACTCCTCATCTGACATTTTCTCGGAACCTGAGTATTTATTGAATCCGTCCTTTAGTTCCTCATATGATAAAGTACCATTTCCATCGACGTCAAGAGCACGGAATATTTCTTTCAGCTCCTTGAGCATATTACTTGAGCTTACATGATGCACTCAAAAAGCGATTGTAGCTTGTTGAATCTTTTGCTTTGCGTTGAACTTTCTGAGGTTGTCAAAAGGTTTCTCACTCATCATCGAGAATTGTGCTGGTGTGAATTTCTGGTTTGTGTTCGTGCTTTTATTTTTAAAACGCTTGAACCAATTGTGCTTTCACGCGTCTTCCGCTTTGATTCTTTTCTCTTGATCGAATGTTAACATTTTCTGCACGAGATCCTTTGCTTCAGGGGAGAAATTATCCCATTCTTCGTTGTTCAGCTCATATTTCCCTATTTTAACTTTTTTTAATATCGATTGATCATCAGGGCCATCAAATGGTGGATACCCTACGAATAAAATGTACATAATAACCCCAACGCTCCATATATCACAGGCGCTGTTATACGATTTCGCTAACACTTCCGGTGCAACATAGTACGGTGTCCCTATTTTCATCGATAATTTCTGATTTGTTTTTATAAAATTCGACGTCCCGAAATCAATAATTTTTATACTCAAATCCCCACTTTCTTTACTATCAAGCATTATATTTTCCGGCTTGATATCGCGATGCACGATATCCTTGCTATGCATATAACAAACCGCGCTTCATATTTGCTGCATTATCACTGCAATATGCTTTTCTTTGAAGTTTTTTAACTGTGTGATCTGTTGGTACAGCTCCCCGCCTTCAGCTAATTCTAGAATGACGTAATAGTTTAACTCATCTATATAATATTCGAATATTTTAATTATATTCGGATGGTCGAGGTTCATTAACATTTCAATCTCTTTTAGGAATGTCTTGTTATCATCTTGGAAATTTATTGAGTCTCGCTTCACGACCTTCAACGCCCTGATCTGCTTGAGATTAAAATTATAGACTTTGTATACTTTACCAAAAGTACCTGAACCTATGATTTTAAGAATTTTGTAATTTTTGCTTAGGTTTCCTGTGTTTGCGAGGACGAGGTTATTTCTCATTAATTTAATATCTGTTTCACTGGTGATTTGAGGACGCATTTGGATGTTTTCGTTTTCCGTTTGTGGTTCGTATATACATGCTGCACAACCCATTTAAAAAGTATATTGGATTTAAATAATTTATTCCGTTTCAAATGATATTTCAGATATTTTAATATATAATATATTTAAGTTTATCGAGTTGAGATAATTATAATAATTATTGTTTTAGGGAAGATCAAGTAATAATCTTGGGAATAGTTTGAGACTGATATTAGAGAAAGTTTCCTGTCTGTGAAAGAGTTGATGACATTTCCTACAATGTTTGGTTGTTGGTCGGTTAATGATATTGATAAGTTGTAGGTTTTATTTTAATTGTTTGTTATTTCAACAACTATCTTTTCTTGTCTGGTTTTGTTTTGTACTTGTTTTGTACGTGTTTTATTTTGAATTGTTTTGTGTCAGAATTTATGATGTGATGTTGTTTGATTGTTGTTCTGGGCATTTACAATTTAAATTAAAAATCGCATTCTGATTTAAAATGTAAAAGAAATAATCGAGAGATAGTCCTCGATTAATATGTAGACAACTCCCAAATTAATAATAAGTGAACACGGAATTGTTGTAACGAATATAAGAATTATGTTAGTTTTTGAAACACATACTTCAAATAGACTATTGTGGTATCAAACACAAAGATGTACACTGAAGATAGCTTCATTAAACTTCCAAAGAAAGGGTTCTCCCAAATAATAAAACAAATAGATAATCTAATAATTTATCTTGAGACATTTCTTTAATGATGTTTCCTAATTTTCAATAATCAAAAATTTATGGAAAAGAAACAAATCTTCCAATGCAATGCAAATCAAATCAAAACAAATGCAAATAAAAACACCTTCTCAAAAAGGTGAATGTTTAACTTTTGATATTGATTCACTTCATTAAATTCCTTTTAATAAGATAATCATTTGTAACAATAATATGAATGTTCAAAATGATTTAATAAATACATAATACCGTTTAGTCTTTGTTTGTAATACAAATAAATAAAATAGGAACTATGAATTCATAATAATAATCCATGTTTTAGATGTATCGAAGTATTGGAATTGTATGAAACACAAGTTCATAGTATGAAAGCCAAACATTAACAAATGAAAGAACATAGTGACAATTATTATCTCGTCATTGAAAAATATGAAAATAAACCCTCAACGCACTCAACGGGCTAAACGCAAACACTTTTGGAGGAGCAGGAGCAGAAAGAAGATTAACAAATATCTTTAATTTAATATCTCGCTATTTTATCATCATAACAATCATAAACAATAATTATTAATATTTATAACTGATACTTCATTTATTCATTATAACAAAATGGATTATCAAAGGCAACAATTAACAAACCAAATATGAACAACTTTTCAAAAAGCTTGAAGAGACTATCTCATGTCCAAAAACATAACAATCTATGAATTCTTTGAAGTTGACAAAAATCAAGAGAGCATCGATAAAGATCATTTTATTAGGAAAATAGAAGCAATTGACTACGGTGGTCGTCCCGAAGAGTGAGAAGTGATTTGTGAAAACTATAAAGCCCCTGAAAGACTTGGCTTGAATAAAATATTCTTAATTAAACTGAAAGCACAAACAAGCTTAACAAACTCATCGTTGAACTTTCGACATGTGGATGATATTAGCGAGATCGTCGATGGTGTGAGATCTCTTGAAGATTATGGATACTCTTCGCAGACAGTGACTGGACAATTACAGGAAACAAATTATCAGGTATCGCAACTTCCAAATCAACATAGTCAAATGAACGGCTTCGCCGCAGGGTACGGAAGCGCCCAAATTCAAGACAACAACGTGCGATTGGAATTAGTAAAAAACAAAATGCAAAATGAGCTCAATAAAAACCCTGAATATAATAAAATAAATACTTACCTTAAAATAAAGAATGGGTTCACGATGATTGCGAATTCAAGCGATTTACTGAACAGCTTTCGGGAGAAAGACCAACAACAAAATCAATTTCTAACGAAAGAATTATTTATGGAGGTTATCAACGAAATAGTTGTGCTGACAAATGAAGAATTCGACATAATATTCATGGATATCCGGAAAGAATTCCCGAAAGAGACAGAGAATGACATGTATCCGTATTCTTCTTTCATACAGCGTGTTAATCAAGTAACTGAAGAGCAGTGAAATATCATCGCATTTAATTACCATATCTTAAATAATGACTATATTAAAGAATTACGAACCACGTTCACCACAAACAAGATAAACCTGAGAAACACTTGGGCGACTTCGTTAAACGGGCAGGTGAAAATACAATTTACACAATGAATAAACTACTTTCAATATCTAAGGATAGCTACATATAACATAAATGAGATTCAATATATCTTCAAAATAATCTCAATGGGTAAGGATATCATGTCAATGAAACAATTCGAAAACGCGATCGAACTCACCGAAGCGAAGAATAGCGTAAGAAGCATGGTTGAAAATATAAATGCGGTTGTGACCAAGCAAAAAGAGGAAGGAATCGGAGAGAGTGCAAATAAAAGCATCAATCAATTTCAAGGCGGTACTCAAAATTTGGATTCGTTGTCCAACTTCCCGCCCTACGCGCTAACGCAGACAATAAAACAGGATTCGAATGAGCAAAAATTTGTAAACAAGCAAATGCCAAAGGAAACGCTATCAACTCAACAAACTTTTCAACATGTGTTTACACAAGTTCGGAACCCAGATAAATTCAACGAATGAGCAACTGCTCCGGAAGAAAATAAATTTTTTATCGTACAAGAAAGAATCGAGACTAGTCAAAAGAAGGTAAAAGATATTTTAATGCAACATGAAAAATATAAAATGTACTTGCTCTACATGAGGATATTTCAACATTTTAGCCAAAACCGAATAAACCCGAAACCTTTCTTCGAGCAAAAGGACCAGCATAAAACCGGGAAGATAACTAAACAGGATTTTTATCAAATCCTCACATCATTTGGGCTTTCAATCGCATTAGATGAATTAAATATTATTTATTCAAGCTGAACATTTAAAACCGATATTTTATTGTCATATGACGAGTTCTGAAAGACAGTGTTTAATATTCCTCAAATTGAACAAGGTCAAATTGGTTTGCTGAATCAAAAGGCTACGCTATATTTTAACGATTACTTATACGACTTTAGACGTTATATCATCGATTCAAAAATTAACTACGTTCAACACTTCGAGACCGCGTGTAAGAATATCCCAACGATTCAATTTGATTATTTCCAGAATTTCATTGCCTCTGTCGGATATAAACTGTCGCATATGAACGAATACAAATTCATTTTTGATATTCTGGGTGTGAAAAATGGATATCTCTCCAAAACCCAACTCTTCGACTACTTCAAACTCCAGGAATTAACGATTGAACAATTCGTAGAATCCGGGAAATGAGAAAAAACAACTCATAAAAGCCAGGTTGTTTGGAAGAACAAGATCAAACATTTTCCGGAAGGTGATAAAGAAGCCATTAAACAGAAATATAAAACACAAGAAACGATTTTTCAAACAATTCATATGAAGGCAGTGAATAATCAAGTGAATAATTTAACGGATTTCTTCGGGGAATCACCTGATATCACCGAAGATGGAGTAATCAACAAAAATAGTTTCGTGAAAATGTGTCAAATATTAGACATTTCCGAAACAATTCAATTCAGCAACTTATGATTAACGTTTGGTAATAACGAAATGCAAACGTTCAAATGAGCCGAGTTCTTAAGTGTGTATTATCTATTCTACCCTATCATCGACAAAAACACCGAAATGAAGAATGCGATAGATGAACAGAAGCAAAAGCTCCAACAAAGCAATAAAAACGAGAAATATGTTTATGAGAACCGAAAACGAAAGTTCGTTGAAGATGACATCGAATATATCTCGGACTCAGCGAATTTCATCGCGGATATAATCAATGAGCATAATATTGGAGTTACTAAATTCTTTAAGAATAAAGCAGGAAACAAAAAATATTTTACAATTCAAGAATTTGTTGATATACTTATCAAGGACTGAAATATTGAAATAGGAGATGATGATGATTTAACCGTGCTTACAGATTTCATGACAAATGAAAATCAAGTGAATGGGAACGATGTGATTTGAGTCGATTATGTTGTGTATGTTATTACGACATACTCGAAAAAGGACGAACCTCCTCCGCAGGAGAATCAACAACAGAATACGGTTAAGAGTAATAACAACCAAAATAATCAACTTGATAATTCAAGTCAAAATAAGAGTAAACAGGTAAGTTTCAGAGAGGGAGGAGCAATGCAAAGTAACGACAAGGCAAATAATAACCCAGCGCAGCAGAATCAACAAAATCAACAAAAAAGTGCCATTAAAAGTGTGATTAATAATGAAAGCAATATCATAAACACGACAATTAATCAGCCTCAACAACCGCAACAATTACGGTCGAACCCAAATATGATCAATTCACAAATTAAGGAATCTCCAAGAAACCCACTTTCAGAAGAAGGAAGGATACTTCGCAATTTCGGAGAATTCCTGAAAACACAAAAATGACAATGAGGAGTTCTTTGCCCGAAAGTCGACAAATCCCAATCAAATGATGATTATATCACAGCTATCGAATTCAACGAGGGATTAAACCGAGTGGGCTATGATATTCCCCAAAAGGACCTCAAATGTTTATTAAACTACTTCGATCCTCAGAACAAAGATCATATAAACATATTAAAGTTAAGGAACGAACTTAACAAACACGTTCCAAATTATTTCCATCAACCTAACAAAAAGGCGCAACCATCCGGCTCTCAAATCCAGAACAAAAAACGTACCACGCAATCAGTCCTCACAGTACAAAAAACAATGTCGAACATGACTGGCATTAAAGGCTTCAATAAAATACAAAGTTATTTAAATGAAAATAAGGTCGAAGCAAGTGTATTTTTTTCCGAAACGTTGCAGAATAATAACAACAATGAAAATCAGAGTGATCAGATTCCAAAAGACGAGTTTATCCGTAACATCTCCTCGAAGATCCGAAGTCTTCAGCCTGAAGAAATAAACGAAGTCTTCATAATCATTGATTCGGATAAAGATAATTGTATTCAAATTAATGATTTACTCACCTACTTTCAGGATGATCAAGAACTGACGATGAAAAAGAAATACGCGACGATGAACCTCAACAAGGAGGCAATCGACCAAATCAATGAATTATTTAAACAAGTAGATATCGATAATGATAACTTAATAAGTAGACACGAGTTTTTAAAAGCGTACAAAGCGATTGACCACACTGCAAGTCCAAATGAAGTTGATCAAATATTAAGAATGATTAATCCGAACGCCGAGAACATTACAAAGGAGACGTTTCACGATATCATCGAGAAACTGATCAAAGAAAAGCTGGTTATTCAAAAGGAAGAACGATGATATATTTGAAAACTATTCAAGGAAATTGATTTCGAAAAGCTCGGGTATTTAACTCCGCATCAAATAAACTACGTGTGAAAGAATAAAATGAATATCGATATGAGGGAAGAACAACTCATTGATCTGCTGAATAAAAAGGGGCTTAATCTGGATAATGAGGTGGATATCGAAGAATTTGTGAAATTATTTGAAGATGTGACAATGGATGAGAAGCTGGAAAGCTCCGTGTTGGAGTTTAAATTGAAGAGAAATATACATCCAAAGGATTTCATGTCTTGATATAAGGATTTGCCTTTGAGCTTTATACCAAGTTTCATCCGGGAAGAGCAAAAGCTGCTTAAATGACTACCAAGTTCTGTGCTTTTACCGAAGAAGGACGCAAGTAATATATTGTATGAGGATATCAAGCCGATAAACATCGAGATATCTGATGACAATAATAACAGAGATAAAAAATTCGCAGGGACGAATAAAAAGTTTTGAAAAACGATGTCGACGAAAGTCAACGTGAAACTAACATTCATGAACGCAACTGGAGTTCCTTCTCCAGATACCGCCTTGTTTTCTAACCCTGAGCATAAATTAAAAATAGCGCAACGAACAATTAAAATAGCGTTATACAGTACAGAAACAAAAAAGTTCTTCGGCAATGCGATTTCAATCGACGCGAATCAGTCGAAAAATTATCAAGACCGTTGGATTTTCGAGGACGATCGTACAAAATTTAATAATAATATCATCATTAGGTATTCCGGGAAAGATACGGATAATATTTGGGTTATCATCGAATTTGTCTACGTTATTAATCGCTCGAATTTAATCACCGAGACTAGTATTGGATGGTGTGGGTGTAGTCTAAGTGAGTTTGATATTCAAAAGGAACTGAGCTGAGAAATCCGTGGTGGGACTCCCGAAAAGCCAATTGATATTTGAGGCAAAGACATTAGAACTGAGAGAAAAGGATTTGGAAAATTCGCTTCTTTGTTTTCAGGGAAAGTCGAATCGATCCTTCCGATTAAAGTGAAACCGTTTAAAAACTGAAATAATAATGATAAACTTTGAATTGACTACCTTCCTGGGACTTGCATTTGCCATCGAGCAGCGTTGCAAATGATAAGCATTTATCGAAGGATTATAGGCGATTATATCCTGAACCATCAGAATTACTCCGTTAAAGTAATTAAAAATGATCATTTTCTCATGAACGCATTTTGCAAAATTGCTGATTCACCTGACGCATTTCGGCTTATGGTAGAGCTTTGGAATGAAATTGTAATTGAAGGAGGTACTAGTGACCAACGGAAGGATGAAGGCTATTTAAGAGAACAATTTTTTAAATTTGTGAATCGGGTGTACTCTGTGATGTACGCAGAGAATTATAAATATGATGAATTAGATCCGACTAAAGTACCAATTGGAGACATAGATTTAATGGATTTGAGGAATAAACTGATCAACTCCGTTATTCGAAATGGACAAGCTCCGAAATTTAACACGTTGAATTACGAATCTGTGCAGCAATACACCTCGTTTAAACCTTTTAGTATTAATGAACTCGTTGGGGAAAGAGTGGATATTATTTCGAAACTGGATAAAATAATAACTAAATATTAGTTATTAGGCATTGATTAAGTGGTTACTTTATTATCGAGGATAAATAAGAGACAACTTGCTTATTTTATATTTAATGTTCTTTTTATTGTTAATTCAATGTGATGTTTACATGATAGGGAGATGTTTATCAGGGATTGGGCCCAATCCCCAATCCCCAATCCCC
>JAWNBB010014126.1:0-10793 GCA_036325645.1 Balantidium ctenopharyngodoni
AATCCCCAATCCCCAATCCCCTTCAGTTGATACACGATAAAATTTAAACAAATCTCAATTACATAAACTCAACTTCACAACATGTCATCAACATTTTTTAAAAATCAAAGACCCTGACCCAAACCGAAAACCAAAGATAATTTTTAAACGAAGAAGCAACAAAAACAATAGGAGGATCTTATATACAATCAAGCAAATTAATAATTTTAGAGTGAATAACAAGACACCAACATAAAAGAAATTATCAAAAATCCCAAAAAAACACACAAAAAACCCTCAAACCAAAGTCCATTATTTATCATTTTACTCAAAAAAATAATTTATTATTGACTTTTTAATAAGTTTAAATGCCAAAACAACGCTTATAATCAGATATCTTTTCCCTTCAAAATCTCTTCAACTAGTTTAACTTTTTTGTATTAATTCCTTAATAATTTCAATGCGTTTAGAGTAACCTTCTCGACGATTCGCCTTTTCCTCATCGATTAACTTACGTAAATAATCATAAACATCGATATTATTTTTTTGTCACGATTTCAGTTTAATCGTTCCCAAATTGTGTTTGATATCATTAATATCTTGAATAATCGAATAATGTAAATTATCAACTTCCTTTTTAAGTCATTGAATGTTCTCTGGAAATACGACTTTTGCATTACCAAGATCAGATTTATATTTATTATTTGAGAACGGTTTTTCTACAATATAATTTTGTTCGACTTTGTGCATATGGTATCAACAATGACAGAACTTGCATTTATTATTGTTAAAATAAAAGTAATTGATATCATTTACGGCTTGATATGAAACAAAATTACATGTGATATTGCAAGTTAGGCAATTTAAAGCTTTTTGGGTATAATTTAATATCTTTGTGACTTTTTCCATTTGTACTTGAGAATTCCTGAATTCGTTTTGTCTCCTACTCTCGAAGTCATTGATTTGCACTTTAAGGTTGAAAGATAATTCAATATAATTATTTATTTTATCTTTGATCACTTCGAACATTTGGATAACACCTTGTTTTGATTCGATTAACTTTTTAGTTGATTCTAATGATAAAGGAGGTATTCTGTCTATTTCTTTAAAAAATAATTTCAAGGCATCATATCCCATTTTCCAGTAGAATTTTGTTAATTCTCTTTCTTGATATGTATAGGAATTTAATATCGAATAGTTGTTTAATTTGAAAAATGATTTTATCGGTAAATTCATTTCTTTAATCGCAACCTCTGCTGGAGGTTTCCCATTATCAGCGAAGGTATATCAGCAAAATAAATTATTTTTCGCTTCTTTACCGAAAAGGTCAAGTACTTGCTGTACAATATATTTTTGAATAATGTTTAGCTTAGTTGTCGTTGCTTTAACTATAAATAAAATCCCGTGAACTTGAGGCAATGAATCAATGATATATTTCGCGATTTTTTGCGCGTTTTGTTGATCCTGTCCTAAACCTCTTGTATCACCGAACCCGGGAGTGTCGATTCAACATATTCCTTGTTTAAAAACCGAAGATTTAGGCGTGATGTAATAAGGGGTAATTTTTGTTGTTTGGGATTGCGATTGATAATTTTGTTTTTGATCGTCGATAAGGATTAAACGGTAAGGATCGACGAATTCAACCCCGTGTAAATAATTAATCATCGAGTTTATCAGACTTGATTTACCACTTCCCGTTTCTCCCAGGATAAGCAAATTCCTGAAATCCTTTTTATTCCTTTCTCAAGGTTCATTTTGAATTACTTTGTAAAATCGTAAATTGTCTTTCTCCGACTGTTTCCATGGCATTAATTCGAAGAAATTCGGGTCAAGGTCAACAGCGTCTGATATTGGATGGAAAAGGCGTTCATGTTTGTAATAAATTTGCTTTCATAAGGGGTGTTTCCCGATACTTTCAAAGTGGATATTACATCATTTCTTTGCTTTTTCTGGGCACATCATAATAACATCCTCAAATCATTTCGGGAAGTATTCTTTTTGTCAATCATTTAACATTTTATCTTTGTATAGTAAAAACAGTGTATTCAATAATTCATTTTTTGGTTGGTACATGTACTGCTTTTGGAAGTCATGAAAGCTTCCAATGTAGGATTCCTTAAGTGAATCTCAAATATTCGTTAATTCCGACTGCTGTTCGAACGTTTCAAAGAATTTATAATATCAATAGATTATTTCGTTGTACTTCTCCTCAACGAGGTATTCCAGTAATTCCCTTATTTGTTTTTTTTGTGCTTTTGCATGATGATTATAATTCGGAAGTAATTTTATTATTTCTTTATATTGAGGGGAAGGTGTTTTGGGCTCCGGAACAGAACAAATCATTGAATTAGTTTGAAGAGGTTTTGCCTTTTGAGGTAGAATTGTTTCTATATTCGACCTAAAAAGTCGAAAGTCGTCCTGAGATGATTCCATATTGATTACTTCACCGAAATTTTGGTTATCACGTGGTTGTAAGATAAGACTCGAGTGGAGTTTCTTTTTGCGGCTTTTGCTTGATTCTGAAGGATTGTGATTAGGTTGATTCTGACTGTTTGCGGGTAAGTAACCGTATTGATCATTGTAATTATTATGTTGATCATTCTTGTGAGCGTATCCGAGAATTGCTTTGCTATTATTGAGATAGTGTTCCATTGCTTGAAAAAATAGTATTTATTATTAAACCTATTTAATAGCGTAAATTAAATTGATGACTGTACTGTTAAGCTATAGATAAGCATCTTTTATTAATGAGTATAATTAATTTGAGTATTACACCAGTATTTTTAATTGCATATCTTTGATGATGACGACAGGATGAAAGTAAGGGGTGAAAATTATGTTTTATCGGTACTAATGGAAAAAGGGAGTTTAGTGACTGATTATTTAAAAGAGAGAAAAGTCAAAGGTTTTGAGGTTATGCGAAAATTAGAATTGTAATATCGAATCTAAAGGAGAGGTGTTATAAAAGAAAAGGAAGGTTTTGTTATAATGAAGTTATCTGAAGTACACTTTAAGGGATAATCATAAGAGAAGAGAATTAAAAAGATTAATAATAATTATACTCAAACACTAAAAACGATGTGGATATGCTTAAATGATTGTGTTTTATAAATATTGGATGAAATTAATCCGATTGATATTGAACCATGAGATGATGGTTACTATTTGAACAATATTATAGTTATTAAAGATCAAAATGTAAGTTATAATTGTCATAAGTATTTCTATCTGAAACTATCTGTGATCGCTGCTTAAGTATTTCTATCTGAAACTATCTGTGATCGCTGCTTTTGCATTAATAAACCTTTTCTTTATTTCTAAGAATAGTTTATGCTCGCTTTCTTGTTGCATCTGGTAAAGCATTTTTTGGTATATTTTCAGTTTTGTTTCCTTGGTTAACTATGTGAAAGCAACTTATTTACATTTATTGTTGTTCTAATTGGAATATAATTTTCGTGTTGTTATTACAGTGCTTCTTGAATCATCTTCCTTATATGACACTTAAATATTTTGACATTACGCTTTGCCAAGTAGGCTTTTATCAGGTGTTGATCTACTATTTTTATTAATTATTTTGTTATTGTCTTTTATTCATAATTTAATACCATGTAATCATCATTTATCTAAGATACATTTTGTATTCCTGCCTCGACTTTTTCATTTAAGCAGAGAAATGTTTCGATCTCCGCCTACCACGAAATCTCCTCTCTTACTTAGATCTGTTGTTTGTGGTTGGGACAACGCTTTGTTAATTTCTTTTCTTTTTCACATCATTTCATGTGCATATCTATGATAGATTAACTCTGAACAAATACTTATAAATAGTATTGAACAACCTTTATTCAAACGAGTTTTGAAAATCCCTAATAACTAAAGCTGAGATAACCTGCTACAATGCAACAATCACAAATAATACATAATAATTCCTTTTTAATTTATATTGAAACATAACTTTATATTTACACTTTAATAAACTGTAATTCTTCTATTTTGGTATTAATTAAAAAAACTAAAAAATAATCACTAATGAATATTCACATAGTCGAAGAGGAGAAGTCATCAAGACAGAAAAAGAACAAGACACAGACAATTAAAGATCTTTCCAACTCTGAAGAACAAATAAAAAATAAAGAAGATAACGATATATCTACATTAAAACCCGATAAAACACCCAAAACAGGAATAAAGAAAAAGAAGAATAAAACGATCGAAAATAAAGGAATTCCATTCAAAGAGAATGAAACAACCGAACAATCAAATAAATTGAAAGTGGAAATGCAAAACATTAACAGTATTAACGAGATTAATAATCAAAAAAAGAACACGGAAAAAGTAATGCCTTGATTACACAGTAATAATTCCGCGTCTCGTTTAGACGCTCAAGACTATCAAGACCGAAATACCGTGAATAAAGAGCAATCAATTCTTCTCCCTTTAATTGAGAAAAAGAAGATCTCAAAATCAAATAACGAAATAATTGAATCCGGAAACGAAAAACGTTTGGACAACAAAACGGCAAGAGAACATAACTGATCTCCTCTTTCAAATGAGTCATCGTATCAACAAGTCATATCGAGTACTAAACGTAAATCAGTTGAAATTAAAGATAACAACGACCGTCACGAGAATCCAACACCCGTGGAGATGTCTAAACCAAAACCAAATTCATGAGAATTAGATTCTTTCAAAACGATTGAACTCACGGAAAAACTAAAACAAGCGACAATTAACCTCGAAATGTTCAGGAAAGATCCTGCATATTTATCCGTTAAAAATACAATCGAAAATCAAATTACCGCCTGTGATTTCCAGATCGAAAGCCTCGCGAGTGAACAAAAGAAATGAACAATAAAATGAACAACAATCGGAAAGTGTCTTGATAAGACATGCAAAGAAAACCTGATGAAAACAGTTACTAAAAAAGCCGGTATATCTTCCCGTTATCCATCTTACCGTAACAAGCCACCAGATCAATATTTAACTTTCACAAATAAAGAAATAGAAAACATTGAAAAATATAAACACATCCTTGAAAAGGATATTCGCCAATGACATAAAATAGCAAAAGAGAACAATTCTTCGGAGATTGTCTTACAACTGAAGGAAAAGATTCTAACGCAGAACTGAAAAATTGAGAATAATATTAAAGAAATAAAACACCTTAAAAATATTATGCGTATTCATAATAATTGCACGAAACTCAATTCGATTCTTTGAACTACTTTAACGAATACGAAGATCGAACATGAAAATAATTGAAATCAAATGAATAATCCCTTTAATGTTAACCGTGTTAGACATAATAACAGTAGTCTGAAATACGACAGTATCAAGCTAAAAAAACAAGTGTTAATCAATAAAGAAATAAATATCAGTGGTAAATATAAACTAATCAGAGAGGATTTTGAAAAGCAATTTAAGACGATACAGCAAAATAATCTCAAGTCATTGAAGTCTGATAAGCATTTATTAAGAAATTCTTCTCAGCCAAGTTTATCGCTTTTCAAGCAGGAAGAGAAGGATATTCTCGAAACAATAATACCAAAACATAAATTGAACATCCTTGAAAAACAATTTAACGACATAGACAACACGAGAATGGATTGAGAAACAAAAATAAAAATGCGAAAAAATAAATTCGATAGAAATAATAAGGAATTGTATAATCGATGAACCCTCACGAAGACAAACTGAGGTAAAGTTGTAATGGAGAATACGATATTAAAATCACAGATAATCAAAAATGTAAATATTATAAAAGGTATTAATAAAGAGTATCAAGAGGTGATGAGCAAAATAAACGGAAAAAATCAGGAAATATGAGTGAAATCAAAGGAGATTGATAATATGACGAGAGGGATTAGTGAGATGAAAGAGAAATTAAAAGCTGAAAATGAGAAATAAAAGGAAATTGATATGATTTTTAAATGTTGTTTTGTTATTGAGGTTGAAGGTATTAAAGAGGTCATCGAAGTTATTGATATAATGATAGGAAGTTGGTATATTATTCAATGATTATTGCGTTTTATTATATAGTAATATTTTTTTCGTTAATGAGTGAAAAATTTTAAATCTTAGAAAGGGTGAGGGTTGATGTTAGGGTTGAGTAAGCTCAATGAAATATCAGATGAGATTGATTAATTGTATAGAAGGGTGAAAATCGAATTTAGGAGATAATTATTGTAATGTATGGGGATGGAAACATTGCCATCAAAATCAACCGGAACATACTGAAAAGAAAAATAGCAAATTAGCAGGAATAGCCCCCAAAAGGGAATTTTAGGGAAATTTGTAGATTATTGTAGTGCGATAACTAGGAGATCATGGGGAGAATTGCTAGCTGATTGATGGATTTTGCTAAGGAAATGTTTTGTAAAAGTGGTAACTTTTCTCTTATGTTATTCTAGCACATAAAATGTAATGAGTTAAAATAATAAGGTAAGTAAAGTGGAAAAAAAAGAAGAGATGTATCTTTATTATCATAGGCATTAGGATAGTGGAAATTAATTGCAGATTAACTGATGCAGAATAGCCAGGGAAGATAAAAACATATAAATGAAAAGAGTAGAATGGATTAGAAAACATGGTATTTATATAGATATCTTAATGTGATTTATCAAGATAAACATAAACATTTGAAAAAGAAATTGACCAATTGAGGAATAAAGTTTGTTTTATTTCGGTAACTCTCGCGATAATTAAATCACTTTTTAGGAGATTGCATCAAAACTAAATACAATAATTCACTTTGTATTTTAACAACATTCACTCGGGAACCTTAAGCCAATGAAACAAAATTATACATCTGTGAATGATAATAATCATCTTCAATCTGTGAAAATGTGTGCTATGTATATACGGCAATTTTATTTTCCACTTGATCAAATTGACACTTTTTGTCTTTTCCATTCTTTTAATTTTATATTTCCCATAATTACTTTACCTCTTCTTTTATTTAAACTCATTTATTAATCTTTCCATCAATTAAATACCTTAATTCTTTACCATCATTCCTAATCCCAAATAAATTCCATTTAAACACCAATCCAGCATTAACGAATTATTCCACTTGTAAACATCCAAAATTAAATGCTATCACTGTTATCAATTTAATCTGCATTAATAACAAACTCCATACCGCTCATAATCATCATCCCAATCAATCCATTAATTCGCATAGTATCCAAGTACATAGTACATGTTTTTCAACCCCAGCAAGTGTTTATTAAATCGAAATATATTATTATAATATTATTATCCTAATATAACAGATATTAAACATATTTAAAATATTTTATTCCGTTTTCCCATTGACATTATTATTATTATTCCCAATTCACGCCTCTTGAATGATATTCTCCGTCGACTGTCCATGCGGTAAAGTAACTAACGTTTGCGTCTTCGAGTCGCCTCAGGAATCAAAATCCATGCTTTTATGCGATTTTCTTCTCCTTTTGTTCTGATTTTTTGAATTGATGTCGAATATCGCACTTTTTATTTTCTTGTGTTTTTTATTCGTAACGTTACTGTTACTACCTTTATTCGAGCTATTATTTAAAAGATTTAAGTCATGATCTGTATGCTTTATATACGTTGTCGTTGATTTCATAATATTAAACGTCATATCTATCGATCGCTTCTTGAAGGGGGATCGAAAAACATTCGAATCCTCTCATCACTGAGACTGTGCTTTATAGTCAAAGAAAGAATTATCCGATGCTAAATCATAATTGATTTCGTTGCTTCAATCAGGGATATTATCTTTGATCTTTCCTTCTCACAGTATCGTCTCCATCGGTTGCGTAGAATAATTCGTTGATTGTTTATACGGAATTCAAAAGTCGATCGGTATTTTCTGCCTCGCAAAATACCAAACAGCAGTCCAAAAGCGATCAGGATACTGTTTACTGAAGTTAGAAATATTTATCTTATTATTCGATTTGCTCCAGTCGATCTCATATCAATAATACGGGGATAGCACATTAAACGAAAACGGGATTTCGACGTAACGATTTTCAAGGTCTTTAGTTATGACCTTTCCGTTCATTTTCATCGGATATTTCTTGTTGCAGATCTTACATGTCATATACAAATTCTCAACGGAGTATTTAATACTTGCAAACGAAGTGCTTTCCTTTATCAAGTCGAAATAATAATCGCATTCATTGCACTTCTGCTTTGTCTCAAAGTAAATGTCATCGAGATTATCTTGTTGATTCGACTGATTTTGGGTAGCGCTTAAAGATCGCAGGAATGATTTAGATTCGAATTGGTGCATGTGGTAGTTTTTAATTTTATGTCTCAGTAACAGGAGCATGATATACGTTTTCGGTTTTATCAAAATAAAAACCTCCTTTGTTCATTCTAAATCTCCGTACTGTAATAGTGTATGAAAGATCCTCAAATATGTGTTCATATCAACAAAGTTTCACATGTTTCAAATGTTCAACATTTCATGGCATCGGCTTATCCGTTCCGAGGGGCGGATGTACCAGAATGTCAACGCAAAATATTTTAACCATCACAGCAAGATATAGTTAAGCATGTCTGGTTTCATCGATGGGTGTTTCGTGTGATTAGTTCAGTCGATCATCTTTGAGTACATCTCATAATTTTGGAGTTCTTTAATAACGTCAAAGCATTTGGTATCGTAGCTCTCCAACAACACATTCGAATTGTTCCGATAATAAACGTTGCTATCAATTTCACATGAAGGAGATGTCGTCAACTGCGATGAAGATGTTTGTTTCGACGCGTTGAAAATGTTATTTATATTGTTATACTTATTGATTCCCTTGAAATATTCACCGTCGTTCAATAGGCAAGGGAAACCGTAGTATTTATGGTAAACATGTCAGGTATCGCTAGAGTCTAATGTTACATCATTTTCAAAGGTAATAAATTGTTGATATTCTAACGCCTTTTTCTGCCCGTAATCAGTGCAGAGATATTCTTTTTCGGCCTTGTTGAATTTCATTGGTATCATTTTGATATTAATATCCGTTCTTTTATGAAAGTCCCGGAGGCTTAAAAAGGGTGTTTCGTGCTTTTTAATAAACACCTTCCGATTTGATTTTCGAATGATATTCTCGTCGAAATATAGGATGTCAAGCCTATCTTGTGTGCTTTGCGGGAATAATTTCTTACAGATGAATTTGAAAAACAATTGAGTCTTAAAGAATTTTCAAAAGAAGGGTAAACCTTGCTTTGGCCGTGACTCTCAGTACTTTGGAATATCGAATACCTCTTGGATTTTTAACTCCTTTTGTAGGAACTTTCGGTAGTACCTTTCGAATTTCTCATCCGACTGTTTCACGCAGTAGTGTTGATAGTCTAATAAAATCGAAACGAAAAAATTAAAAATTATTTTCCTGAATTCAGCCCTGAATGTGTCTTTATTATCAGCGGACTTCTTCTGCTCGAGGAGATAATCAGTGAGTTTTTTCATTATTTTATATTGATAATGCATTGGCATGCTTATCTCACTGAATATGTCTTCAGGTGCGTCGTTGTTCAAAGAGTTATGATATGTGAGATATATTTCAGGTTTTGTCGAATCCGGTTTTCATTGAACAATCTCCGATTTTTTCCGCTCTGAATCTGAGAACATCTTCACAATTACAATAATCTTGTTATTAATCTCAATGTTATTTTCACTAAAATAAGTCTCACTGTACCTGGCGTTGATCCCGATAACATAGCTTTTCATTGTTTGAATTCAGGAGTAGTTCTCCTTGGGCATTATAGAAACCACTGGGATGAAGCACGTGAAAGGGTAAATCAAGGATACAATTGATTCTATTGTTGTTGTTCAATCGTATTTTTTTTCGCAGAAAAACATGATTGGTATTTCCAGTAGCAAACACTTTATGATTTGGAAAATATTTTCGACTTTGAAATATTTGGCGAGTACCTCAAGTTCTCAGTCTGGATTGGGAATATCATTTGGTGCGGTTTGCTCAAAGCAAATGTTACCGATATCGTGGAACAACTGGTAATTAACTTTAAAAAGCCCTCTCGGCGGGGTGGGGATGTAATACACGATATGATCAATTATGTTTTCAATTGGATACTCAATGGCGTTTACCCTTGTGGTTGCATATTCGTTAAGCGCTTTTAATATTTTAATATATTGTCAATGAAACGGAACGAACGAGCAGATACAAAGCACCTTCGGGATAAGCTTTGATGTCGCAAGGGTAGTTTCTCAAGTTGGATTTTGAAGAGAATATACGGAATAATAATTATTAATGCTCTCATATGTTGGGTAGCAGGTGAAGTATAATTTGTCGAGTCGGTGATTATTGTTATGGTTGATCGGATTGGGGTTGTCCAGGGTAAAGATGAAAGGATCGATGTTTTTGTCCTTGGTTTGATCAACGAGTTTGATTCCAGTAGGAAAGCAATGTGATGCAATGACTTCATTTGGTAAGGAAAGGTAAGGAAGATCCATGTTTGGGTATTTTGATAAAATAACGGGATTTCAATTGTCGAGGTGCTCGTTCTTATAAAATGAAATAGTGGATGTTATTTGTTTATCTAATCCAGCGATGTAAAAATACTGAATGAGATTACTCATGTGAGATGAAATATTGTATTCAGAGGAGCTGTACGGTGATGAAGGTAGATTCGAGGACATGTTTTTTGAAATAATTATTATGGGATTGATTTATATAATAGATCGTATTATAATAGTAGATAGTTCAAGGATTATGTAATATTGATGGTAAAGAAATTGTTATTTGACTTGTTGGCATAGGGTACGCGAGTGAATTGATATGGGGATTGGGCCCAATCCCCAATCCCCAATCCCC